>CAAKHC010015265.1:16842-34051 GCA_901007825.1 Macroramphosus scolopax
AACATGCTACTGATCCACCAACAGCCGTACATACCGATGATTCTAGCTGTGAGAGTCTGCAGCAGGGGGATAAACACTCGGTAGAAGAGAAACAGACTGAGCTGTAAAGAAAATGACAGGATTCATTTATGGTTCTGATGTGCTTCAGAACAAACTGGGTGATATAACTTAAATGTTCTGTAAAACACTGAATAGTAGCCAGATTTGACTGAACTAAAGGTTCAATTTCTTACCCAGAATACTCCTCCGTTCCAGGCACAGCACTGGAAAATCCGGCTGGCTACTTTAGGGTCACTGAAAGAAAAAAGTCAGACCATGAATCTTTGCAGAATATTAAAATAGGCCCATTTGTAACACAAACTCATAAATGCTTTCAATAAGCCTGTTTACAGACTACAGGTGATTTGAAAGACCGACTCTAAGATCTGTTTGGATTCAACACTGTTCCAGTTAAACATTAGTCACATGTTGAACAGGGAGCGAACTGCTGAAACATTGGACTTCTACACATACAGTTTATCCTACTCACAAATATAGGATTGACAACTAATCAACAAATTTCTCATTAAAAAGAAAATAGTTTTAGCCTCACGTGTTATTCCCCTTTAATCTTTCCAAGCACCTCTCTTGTCTGTAAGTTCTCTTTAGAATATGATTCACTGACCAACCTCAGTTACCAAAAGCACAATGTTTGACATCTGACCTGGGCTGTTTTTGTAATCCCTTACTAACGTACTACATACTCATCGTCAGTCCTATTACACTTGACACACGTTCATTATTGTCCAGACTCTGTAACGGAACTTTGTTTGGTATCACTTTGAATATAATTGTGTCATTGAGTGTCAACAATGGAGTTGACCTGCACTACCAGTCATTAGGAAGACTGGCTGTAATACATCTTATAAACAGAATTGACTTATGGAGATTGAGACTTAGCATCATAAACAAATGGATTTTTTCTGGCTTACTTGTCAGGCTTGCGTTCTTCACTCTGTGCCCGTCTCTGTGCCAGGGCCCCACAGGCCCTTCTCCTCCGCTGCTCATCCCTTTTCTGCTGGATGCGAGCATCCAGCTTGCAGATTGTTCCAATCCCCCAAATGGAGTCCTTGATTCCCTACAAAACCCAGAGGGGGAGAGAGAGAATACCTTCAGTGTTTCTAAGATGAACTCTGTAATGCGGAAAAGTCTCAGTGAGTAAATGTGCACTAGAATAAGGTCGATACGGGTAATTGAAAGCAGGTTCGCTAAGATCATTCTAGGATTTGATAGTTCTGTGCTTAGAAAGGTGCAGCCAATGTTTCACTTGTGGATCTTTTATTAAATTAGGACAATATGATTCTTCCTCTTGTCAAGCTGGAAAACGAAGGCCTGGAGAAGATTTCAGGAGACGTCCAACACATTGCACAGGCTGTTTACTAAAATGCTCCACCACCCTTTCATTGCTCCTTTTGTTTCTTAAGTATAACAACAATAAAAACATCTTCTATTCGTCATCTATTAAGGATAAATGTTTGTCATACTGAGGTGAGTAATGGATGCTGAAGGACAGCATTTTATTATACTGAAAAATACCTCATAATTTAGTAAAATCAGAAAGTCCCAATTGCCCTCTGGTTAGGGCTTCCGAAGGTCTATACTGGAAGTAGCCTTACCTTTGGACTATGCAGTATTGGGTCTACTTTTTGTCATATACGCATGCACGCATGCTTCTCCATATTGAAGAGCCTGTGGAATATGTGCGTTAGCCCACTTAAGTCGGTCGCTACCCCGGAGAGCAGTCGGGTCAAACCCGCTGTGAAGACAATTGTCAAGTACACCATTTTCTGTCAGGTGGTTTGTCTACACAAAGATTCTCTGTTCAAACTACGCACTTCATCAGCCGGTCGTAGGCGGTCACACAGTAGACGAATGTGTTGCAACACTCCATGGACTGTTAAGCCTCCATGTTTGTCCAGAATAAAACATTTGGATGACTTTATACACCACATGCCACTTCAAACACAGGTGTGAACAGGCCACAGGCTCAGAGTGCAGACATGATAAGGTCACATGTGACCTGTGATAACATAAGCTGAAGATTGGTCACCGAGGCATGTGAGCCACGTCCTCGGATGATAAATACCAGTTGCTCCCTCTGCTTCTTCCTATTCTCTTTTCACTCTTAGTAGAAGTCCATTCCACTAACTAAGCAACAAACACCACAAAACAGGGTTAAACCAACTCATCTGTAACTCAGTAAGGAGAACAAAGGAGCGGGCTGGTCCTCCATGACATCTAGCATACTGACTTCTTCAACCTTTCCAACAAGCAACGAACAAGCAACTTTTTCTGTCCACGTAAGAACTTGGTAATTACTGGGCATACCTTGACAGCAGAGTACGGCTGTGGATATAAACATTGTTATTTAGATGTGTGTGCTATTAATGAAGTTCTAGTATTGTAAGGTTTCTCCAGTTGTGAACTAGTTTCCACTTGTTCTAGTTTCTTTAACTTCTTTTAATCTTCATATCACACATAGACTTAACATCAACAGGTACACCTGAGAAAGCTTAAACCTCTTCTCCACTAGCACATACTTTGAGACCCCCCCTGTGCACCCTTTGTTCAGACACCATGTGGTCTAAGGGACCATCATCCACCATTTTGCTTTTTCTTTGGGAACTCAGGCAGCCATATTGTTTCCCTTGACATTTACAGACTCACACGTACTCTCAAACACACTCCAATTATTTTGTAGTTAAGTTAGATACTGTGTTTTCATATGTCTTCTTTTTAAATAAATACTTTTTAAAACTACACACTATCCTTTAATATTGTACAAGAGTGAATGCTGCCAAATTCTTCCTGGTCAAGACAGGAAGCATTTGGGGTGACCTTTTATTGACCCCCTCACAAGGTGTGAGATAGAAGTAGCCCAACTCCAAATTAAGAGGCGTTGTCTACACCTAACTTTAGCCTGGCGCAGCTCATGTAAGCTGAACACTGAGTTTTTGTGTTGCCCTGTGACACTGTTATTAACATGGCGACAGCTTGCCTGTTTAACCAGCTAACTGACAGTGTTGATGACCGGGAAACAGCATTGTTCTAAGAACACGCCACATCTATTGACGTGACTGCACCAGAGCCAAACATCATTTCTAAATATAAACGGTATCCATGCTCTATTGTGCCGTTGGTTCAAATTCAAGTCACATGTATATGAAGTTCAGCTGAAGAAGTGCGGCAACAACCCTGCTTCATCAGACCACTTGTCTGATTACATATGAAGTTAATACGAAATACAGTTATCGGAGATGAATGGATCTGTTTACTGTCTATGAACCACACCCTTTTGCCTTGAGCCATAGGTTGTGAGTACAATGAGGGTGTGTGTGTGTGTCTGCTGACCGTCGCAACATTGCGGAGGAAGGCCCTGACGCTGTCTGTCATCTCTGGACCAGCTGCAGATCCATCAACTGCAAAAGGAAGGGGGGCTGGTGACCTGGTAGTCAACTCTCATGGCAGGAAGAGGTTCACCCAGTAACCTGCCACAAACCAAACACAGGGAAATAAAGTGGGGACAGGAGCAAGCAGTTGGTGCTTAGGAGAATATAAATCAATCAGATCTTAACAGCAGATAACTCACATTCAAATGTTGAAAATCTTCATTGCTTAGAGAGGCTTTCAGATTATACTTCCAATATAACATTTTTTCTCAACATTTTCCACTCCATATGACCTTTGGTCAGTGGTAGGATGTATTATCATGAGGATGTATTATTTCTAAAACTGGAGGTTTCATGTACAAACATTAACATGAAACTTCTTAGTATTATATTGCTATCATTTTACTTCAGTCAGCAAAGTCAGTTATATAGAACAGGTCAAGAGAAAAGGCTCATTGGCATTTTTTTTCACAGTTGAATTGTTTCATAACAGTTTTCTGCTGATTCATATCTCATCGAGCATCATTTGTTTTGTTAAACATGAACCCACCACATCAATCTCATCCAATTAGAAGGCGAAGCTAATGTACTTTGGCTCAATGTTTTTATGACCATGAACCAAATATTTTCATTATGATGAACACTATAATTATCTTTTGAGATTGCGACTTGTTGACGTACAACATACTGTCAAAAAGAAAAAAGAGGGCTAACCGGAACGGAGAAATTAGCTAACTAATATATCAAAAGCATAGGTAATCCCAGTTTGTTAAATTATTGCCCTATTTGTTTTCTTCATTTATTATTAACAAAAATGTGACTGTCTCAGACGCTTTAAGGCTCGTTCAATTATACACGTTTAATAACAAGGTGGAACTACCACGTGAATTCTCTTTGTGATAAGTTACAGTAACGTTAGCCGGCAGTGTTTTAGCTCAGATAGGCGATGGCAAACATTCAATGTTAGCTGGCTCCCTCTGGCCTGACGAACACCCTTACAGTTAAATATGTAGAGACCATCTCTTTGTTGGTTGGGTCAGTATGAGATAACTCTGGTTGATGTTTCTTTCGTAGGCTTGTACAGTGCTCTGCTAGCTGCTGTGTTTGTGTTGCTAGCTAGCTGTTAACGCTGAACAACAAATTAAACTTGTATGTTTATCGGCTAAAAAACACCTCGACCTGCGAGCAAAGTCAGAGACAAAGTACACGGCCAACGGCAGTATCCTCCTTACCTCATGCGACAGCCTCGGGGTTATAATAACTTGACTAACTCTTTAACCTCTTAATAGAACAATAACAACACACCGAATAGTCACTGCCAGCAGCTCGGGCCGTGATAAACATATTGCGCAAGCTCCAACTGCTAATGTCCATGGGAAATGTAGTCCTTCTCGTTAGACTATCAGAAGGTGAGGCGAGCATCTCATTTGTACCAATTTGATAGAAAAATAGCTCGTTAAAAAACTTCTAAAATACGGTTCTCATTTGATAATAATGCCAGGCACTATTCCTGAAGATACGATAAGGTATTTACGCTAATAGGTGTTTAACTTCAGTAAATCAATACTATCTGGGTAAATGATAATATTGGATGCAGTTATATCAAAATGAAGTCGTCCTTCTGTACATGTCTTGTTAAAAAAGCAGATGAGGAACACAGCGGTGCCCGAGGTGTGTCAGGTTGCCATGGCTGCAGGGTCACTCCCCGGAGGCGGTGCGTTATTTACGCAGCGAGCATCATGTGTTCATCTGTGCTCAGATGCTGCTGTAACCTTAACCCGACCGCTGCCTATGGTATTAGAAGGGATACTCTCATCATCATCATCTCTATGGTTGTCCTGAGAATAAGAAACACGCACAAAAGGAAATATGCGCTTTTCTGTGTGTGTATTGCTGGCTTCATCATGTACAGATATCTCGGGTAAGTTCTGACCAACTTGTTGCTGAATAGTGTGAAGCTGTACTTTACTACACAATGTGATGAAAAACCTAAAGATACTGGTGCCTCACAGAAACACTATCAAGTATTATATCGTTGCAATAAGATGTTGCAGCTGCAATTAAGTGTAATAACTATGTTTAATTTGTTTCCCTTTTGGAAAATCTGAGCAATTGATTGGTTGATTTTAAGTTAACATGAGGACTTAGTGAATATAAGGACTAGTCTCCTCGGCTGAGGTCTACATTGCCTCTAAATTCAGATGCTCTTTCGTGTTTGAAAACACAAGATGTCTGCAGATTCCTATAAAGCATGCCATGCCATGTGGATAATTCAAGCACAATGCACTATATTATGTGTGTTTGACACAAATACAACGCCTCTTCAGCACGCTATCAGGGGGACAAAGGATGAGCAGGAAAGTTGGTCTGAGCGCCAACTCGTCCCAGTTCACCCTGGAGGGAGAGCCTTTCCGCATCCTCGGGGGATCCATCCACTATTTCCGTGTGCCCAGGGCCTACTGGAGGGACCGCCTGATGAAAATGAAGGCCTGTGGTATCAATACTCTCACCACGTAAGAAAACTACTATGGATTTGTTTTGTATCTGAAGCCCTGCCACCAGTTTAATGTTCATGGAGACTTGCTGTAACATTGCAGATACGTTCCGTGGAGTCTACACCAGCCAGAGAGAGGAGTCTTCAACTTCCACACACAGCTAGATTTAGAGTGAGTCGTGTGAATCTTACTTGTCCATAGTGTAATAACAAGATGACCTGCTCTTGGGAATACTCTCCTTATTGTCTAATCCCCAGTGCTCAGGGTAGAGTGTTACACCTAACAACAGCGGCATCTCCACAACAACAATTACTTAACAAGCAATTCATGACCCAGGACTGATGTGTAAAGAGGGATACGACGCTTCCATCTGTTGTTGCCGAGCAAATTTCACGCGCTTCAAACAATTCGATAATGGGTCACAGTAAGAGACTCACCTTTGTATTTGTGCTTATAGAAACTCCAGAATCAACTGCTTTCTTTGTCTTGGATACAGAGCCTACATCAATCTGGCTGCAGAACTGGGGCTGTGGGTGATTTTACGTCCGGGCCCCTACATTTCCTCTGAGCTGGATCTCGGAGGACTGCCGAGGTCCGTCGCAAAGTTAACATTCCTAACATTTATAGGGAAAACTATGATCTGATGAGGTGGAATATACGGCAGCCATTGCTGCATATAGAGATCCAGAGTTTCCTGCAGGATGTACATTTACACACAAAGCTCTGACAATACTCTGCTTCACAAGTTTGATAAGATATGATTTTAAGCTAGAGGAACCCGATAGCACAACATCCATTGATCTGAATCACAAAATGCTATTTTTTCAGGGTGAAAAAAATCCCATCTTGTTGCAAGGGAAGACTCACCCAGTGTGTGAAGCTTTGTCCAGTATGTCAGACGTACTGTGCCTCCGTTGTTCTTGCAGCTCCATGGCTACACTCATAACTAAGCACCTTGTTTTCTGTGTCTTTGCAGCTGGCTCCTCCGGGACGACGGCATGAGGATGAGGACGACGTATCCGGGCTTCGCTCAGGCTGTCAACACATATTTTGACAAACTAATACCAAAAGTGGTTCCACTTCAGGTGGCTGTTTGCCTCACTGATGGAAGTGTCAAGTAGCTCAGGCAGATTTAATTTGTCATCACTAGAATAAGATGTTTACTCTTGTTTTTCAGTTTAAGAAAGGAGGTCCCATCATTGCAGTGCAGGTGGAAAATGAATATGGATCCTTTGCAAAAGATGACAGTTACATGCTTTTCATTAAAGAGGTAATGCTGAATACATAACAGACTTACACACATGTGTGTAAAACAGACTGTATACTGTAGATACAAGTGATCAGTGTGATGTTCATATCATCTGTATTTCCGTTTTGTTTCATTGTTAAGGCGATACACTCCAGAGGGATCAGCGAGCTGTTGCTCACAGCAGACAATCACCACAAATTAAAGTCAGGGGGTGTGGACGGAGGTACAGGATTTATTACTAATGCACAAATACGCACAAACATTCACAGAGGTGACCTTGTTATCTGCTGTCTTGTAGCCGTGAGATCAGTGAAGCTGCAGAAGCTAAATCAGCAAGATATCCAGGATCTGAATGTCATCCAGGTTGGTAGCTTCCCGTTCCACATCAGCATGTCTCCGTCTCTGAGGGAGTCCAGGAAGACATCTGATGGCGTTCTGGACAATTAGCAGTGTTCGTTAATAGTGTGAGATCTTTTCTGTTCGTCAGCCCAACAGCCCGACGATGGTGATGGACTACTGGACAGGCTGGTATGATGTTTGGGGGGATCTCCACCATGTGCTCCCCGCTGAGGGTAAGGAAGCTTCTCCTAGTTAATGGTGGCTTTTTAAAGAAACAGACGTTATCTTGGTGCTCACCCTGTTCTTAATAAACCTGCCTATCACCCTCTTCCCCTCATTTCCTGTGTTACTCATACAGCAGTCACATACAGTGGACCATTGAAGTCTCTTCATTAAGTAGGCCTTGACCTTAATAACTCGCCTTATCTGATCTAAACCCTTGATTGTTTTAAAATGTTTCCCATCCAAATCTGTTGTTTATATTAGTGCTCCTACCTCTTTGCTTTTTGCATCAGAAACACCAGCTTCACGCCCGCAATGCAAATTGAAATGTAAATGTAAATGAGTCTCTGCAGCACCTGACGAAGATTTCAGACACGTTTCAATGACTTAAAAAATGTGTTAAAAGGACTAATGCCAGTTTTCCATTTCAGCTTTCTAACGTTTGTAAGTTTATAAGGAGGCACTCTGTTGAATTTGTCAGATTTGGTGTCCAACGTGAGAGAGATTATGAGGCGAGGCATCTCTGTCAGCCTCTACATGTTCCACGGAGGCTCCAGTTTTGGCTTCATGAGCGGAGGACTTGCTGATCCTTCCTACAAAGCATTAGTCCCCAGTTATGGTCAGTGTGCATTGTCCAAAACAAACTAGTGGTCTGATTGAGGCAGTTTACAGAACAACCAGCAGATGGCAGCACATGATAATTAATCTGTGATGTTCTGCAGATTTTGACGCTCCCTTGTCTGAAGCTGGGGAGTACACTCAGAAGTACCATCTCCTCAGAGACCTGCTGTCTCGATTCAACAGTGAGTTGAACAGTCGATGTAGATGAAAGTGGAGTGCTGTATAATCACTTGTCTGATCTGTTTCTGTCTGTGCAGCAGGTGAGAGTTTCCCTGACATGCCAGCCCTGCATCGCAGGGAGGCGTATGAAACAGCCATCATGTACCAGCACCTGTCCTTGTGGGATGCTCTGAGCTTCACTGAGGGAGTACGTTTTTAGATGTAAGATCGCCTGAAAGCATGTGATGCACTGACTGTTCCTTTTCTGTCAAGGAGCTCAATTGAATTTCTTTCATTATATCTGCAGCCTTTTAAGTCAGCCAAGCCAATAAGCATGGAGAATCTACCTACGAACAACGGGAACGGCCAGTCCCACGGATACACCCTGTATGAGACCACCATCACCAGTGGAGGCTTATTGAAATCAGGAGACAACGTCCGAGACCGGGCCCTCGTGAGTCGTCCCTCTATATTACAGATGTGACTGCCTGGCAGGAAATCATTTTATGAAATACTTTGTTGCTGAAATTAAACTTAGAAGAAAAGTTTGCCATTTTGGAAAATACATTTATTCGCCTTCTTGCTGAGAGTCGGATGTGAAGACTGATACCACCCACGTATCTGTCTGTTGAATATGTAGATACAGCTGGAGACTTCACGACTGGAGGCAGGGGGTTAACGATGAGTCTGTCTCCGTCCGTGGGTCAAACACAGGGATCGTTTGGCCAACAAGGACCTCAGATATATGTAATATTTTTAATTAGTGAGATGCTAGTGGGCAGATTGTTCCAAATGTCAGCGTCTTGCTGTGTCCTGCTTCCAGCCCCTCGTCCAGGCTGTAGCTTCATATTCAGCACACAGACATGAGAGTCGAGTCCACATACACATTTTAGGAAATACAGCACATGACAGATGAGAAAAACAATGACTGTGACGTCGAGGGCCATCTTGAAGTCATTTGATTGCAGTGAAGTTTATGTGTGCTCTGATATCATTTATTTGACAGTGATCCGTTTCATACGCAGGTTTTTGTAGACAGATGTTACATCGGCCTCTTCAAGCGGAGGAGCTTGGAGCTGGCGGTTCCAGACGGTAAGGTATGGCAAGCAAATGTCCAATAACACACATTTGCATTTCGCAGTGCTCTAGCAGACATGATGGATGCTGAAGTGTCGCCTGCTTAAACTTGCAAATGACATAAATGATCATCAACCTCTGCAGGGACAGCGAACCTTAAGTTTATTGGTGGAGAACTGTGGACGGGTTCACCAGGGGGGGGACCTCGACAACCAACATAAAGGTGATCGACACACAATATGGAATTCATTGTTATGCCTGCTGTTAAATCACTCAAACACTCCGCAGTGTTCAAGCCCGTTTTGATTTGTGTTCCTGCAGGCCTTGTGGGAGACGTTTTATTAAACAATATCCCTTTACGGGATTTTACAATATACAGCCTGGATATGAAACCCAGCTTTATTGACAGGTTTGAATGCTTTACTGAATCTAAAGCACTCTGACATTTTCAGTTTGTGCAACAGTGTTTGAAGTAGATGCCTTGTTTCAGTCTGTATCGGGCCCCGTGGAAGTCCCTCTCTGACACTCCCAGCTTCCCAGGGTTTTTCATGGGGAGGCTGTTTGCATACGGATATCCCAGCGACACATTTGTGAAGCTGCCGGTGAGTGAAAGCAAGTTTCAACGCTTCATGCATCTTTTATAAATGTGTTTGTGTGAGAAAATACATCGTGCTGTGAAGTCATTACGTTTCCCTCTGGACCACAGGGTTGGGAGAAAGGTGTTGTGTTTATAAACGGGCTGAACCTGGGCCGCTACTGGTCCATCGGCCCGCAGCAGACCCTCTACCTCCCCGGGCCCTTCCTCAACAGTGGAATCAACCAGGTACGGTTGTGCACAAAGCAGCATTTGTTTAAGGAATAGTTTGACATTTTTGGGAAAAATGCATATTTGTGTTCTTGCCAAGAGTTAAATGAGAAGATGTTGTGATAACATATTTGTGCACAAAGTATGAATGGTGAGTTTAGCGTGCACCAAGGCTGAGAGAAGAAGGAAACAGAGCCCAGAAACTTGTGTGTTTCAGTCCCTTGTTGTTTACAACTCTTACCAAGCTAGTGAGATCAAACGTCAGACTTCCCTTCAAGTGTTTTTTCCTGGCGTTCTAATGAAGATTTATTTACAAGCTGATTTGACTCTAAAAGCTCTCTCTCTCTCTCTCTCTCTCTCTCTCTCTCTCTCTCTCTCTCTCTCTCTCTCTCTCTCTCTCTCTCTCTCTCTCTCTCTCTCTTCTTTCTTCTGTGGAAATAAATAAGGTCATTGTGTTTGAGGAGCAAGAGGGCGACTACAAGGTCAACTTCGAAGACACGCCTGACCTCGGCATGGCAGCGGACGTCGAGTGACTGTCATCATCTCCGTCTTTTTGAAATAAAAATGAAAGTGCTCCTCATATCAGTCTTTACAGTCAGGGCTCGTATCAGTGTTTCCATTCTCTAGTCTGCACTGTGATCCAATCCCGACTGCACATACAGTACTTACATGCAGTCCTATATTTAGCTAGATCAACTATCAGAGAGAAGCTTGTACATACAGTGACATAATGACAGCGACTCTTTACACACACAGTGGAGCAGCAGTCTGAGCAATTGCATCGTTTTACCCGTGGATTCCTCGTTATCACACCTGGAGGTGGCAGTTTGTGTTTCCTATAGTTAGATTTGTATTGCTTGTGTGAATGTTGATGAGCATTAACAACATTCAGCATCAACAGACGACTGTTAACATTCACAAATCCTGAGAGGAGGTAAGCATCTCTTAGCAGCTCCGCTGCACTCAATGGGGTATGAAATCATCACTTGCAGGTCAGCCGTCCATGGTTGGAGTAATTAGACTGTGTAATACTGCCATTTGATAGGATGCATATCCAATTTATACAGTAATGGCTTTGTTTCGCATTTACTCACACAAGCGTAGCTCACGACTCACAAGTGGATTGCACCGGTTACTCTGCAACAGTACATCATCCTGCCATGAAAGCTTCAGCGGGATCTTATTTACCCTCAGGACAGTCCTCCAGGAATATTGAATATTCTCTTAAATAATATGCGCGACCATGAAAGAGTTACAGCATACAGGGAGGAACAAGAGCTGAGAGTGTTCGCTGTGAGAGTGTAATAAATAGTTGCTCTGGGTGCTGTGTGTGCTCATCATGTGCAGTGTTGTGGAGTTACACGTCTCCTAATTAGTGCTGGGTTCATGGTGCTATTAAACAGTTCAGTGTTGTACAGTACAAGTGGGAGGGCTCGCGTCCCCTCAATGCAGTCTGTCAGTCAGTGCTGACTCACGTAAGACAAGGACCCCTTTTGTTCCTCTGTGCAGCCCTGTGCTCGACAGCCAGCCCCGCTTCAGAACAAAAGGGCCCTATTTAACGCTGATTGGATGGCTGGCTGGTTTTGTCTGGGCTGAGAGGGCTCTTTATGGCTTGCCGTGCCATCTCTTCCTGAAGTTTAAATCGCCTAACATCCTTTGTCTCAGCTCCTCGAGCAGAACTCAGTGGGAAAAACTCCTTTTGGCAACTCCTTCCCGTGTCTCAGAGGCCGACTTGTTTGGGAGCAATTGTGCTTTGATACTCTGGCTGCACATGCACATGGCTGCGTGTCACCGGGGTTGGACAGGTGTGCCTCCATTTCTGAGCTACGGTGAAGTACAGCTACGGTGCTGTGATAATATTCTAGCCGTCGCTTCGTGGAGCTCTGAGGTTTGTTCAAATCCATGTTCAGTCCCATGGAGTGATGCCTCTCCTGAAAACACAACAAGGATGCAATGAAAAAGCTTTTTAAAGCATGTTTGCATGCTAATATTTTCTAATTAGCAGTAAACAGAACGTGTAGTTTAGGCTGATGGGAATGTCGTCAAGTCTTTACATAACTGTGTAATTCCATCAGTAGGTGATGAGGTGTCAGTCAGGTGGATTAACAGGACAATCCTTTAAATGTTTATATAAAGGCCATCAGACATCTGTGTGAACTATATCTCCCAGTATACAGAGTGAGAAGATGCTGTTGCAAAACGAACTGATGATTATTAGTGTAG
This sequence comes from Macroramphosus scolopax, assembly GCA_901007825.1. Classification (NCBI taxonomy): domain Eukaryota; kingdom Metazoa; phylum Chordata; class Actinopteri; order Syngnathiformes; family Centriscidae; genus Macroramphosus; species Macroramphosus scolopax. Next base: position 29,461 of record CAAKHC010015265.1, read on the forward strand.
ATCTCTGCTGGTACCTGGTGTCAGATGAAGTGTGTCATATCTCCACATTAGAGTCTGTAAATCCTTTCTTGCCCTCATTTACCAGCACGGGCTTCTCCGTCCGAGTGTGCCACACTAATACCTGCAGGTAAGCAGACGGGGAACAGTTACCACGATGAAACGCGGTGCTCTGTAGATAAATCACACCGAACCTGCAGCCCAGTGTTCAGAGGCAGAACACGGTCGATTTAAAATGAGCTGTGAGCGTGAAAGGTTGCAGTAAGCTGACAATCGGCTGACTTAAAGAACAAGTTGTTATGGCAGCCAACGATCTCAAGACAAATTCTTTTAAACTGGCGGCTTTTCAAGATTTTACAGCCGGTTTGATCGCGAGTTCACAGAGCTGCACTGCTTACCTTTGTGCAGTTTGCAGCTTTCGGCTCCAAGTCGCTGAGGGTGACCAGCTCCTTTAACAAACTGCTCTCCTGATAACCTCCCTTCACTCCTCGTAGCTTGAAGTAGGCCTGAGGTTTGGACAGGACGAGGCGCAGGTTCACTGCGAAGCCGGCCATGTCGATGGCGAAGGGCCGATGTGGGTCAAACACCGTTTTCCAGCCATACACCTTCCCCAAGGTGTTTACTTTAGGGGACTCATATCGAAGACCCCCCACAAAGGCCACAGGCCACACTGACACCTTCTTGGTGGATCGCATCTGGTAATCGGAGACACAAACAGACTCACTTATTAATGTGAAGCAAGATGATTTGGTCCATGTTATATACTGTACGTATTGTATATCTGCTGTGAAATATCTCCTCACCTCCTCAAACAGCTCCAGACTGTACGTGTTGTCGTCGTCTGCAAAGTAAACGATGCCAGGCTGAGTGTTGTTTGAGCTGAACGTCTCCCGCAGCCAGCGCAGCCCCAGGTTCCTCTGGATGGTGCCCCGCGGTATCCGGGGGTCCCTTGTGTCCCCGCGTATCTTGTAGTTCCTCGGTGTCTCCACGTTGAGGTGGGTGTAGTTGAGTCCGGTCTCCTGGAGGAGACTGCTGACCAGAGCCGTCCTCCTCTGCGAGTCCTCCACCAGGATCCAGTGCAGGTTGGGAACATGCAGCAGAGTGTTGGCCAGGCGGGTCAGCTCGGCCTTCTGCACCGGCCGGCTGTAAGTGGGTGTGATGATGTGGATGGTGGACAGGACGTCGGACCAGGGCGGAGGCCGGCTGTAGACATACTCAGTGCGCACCACCTCCACTATGTCCCGGTTCTGCAGCGAGCAGGACTCCTTGAAGGGGAAGGAGTTCCTGGAGCTGGAGCGACCGACTCGTCTGTCATCTGGGCAGACAGGAAAATATTCAAATCAACCTTCCAGCTTGTTGAGCTGCATGACGCAACGTGAACTCTCTCTGATCCGTGGACTATATGACCTTTAAACTCTTTTCATGATAGTAAACAGACGAGCTTCTATACATTAAACAATGGCTGCATGGTTCATGAGTATGTGAGTTTTCTCTGAGGTCAGAACACTCTGACACACTGGCACCTTTGTAGTCCATATGAAGGGCAGAATGTTCCCTTTACTCCAAACATCAACACTTCATACCTTTCCGTGTCTCGAGCAGAGGAGTGATGTTGCTTTGGTGCCAAACAGTTATGAGCAGTGTCCAAGGCAACACGATCAACACAATGGCGACGATGTCTCGTCTCTTCGGCATCTCCAGGGTCAGAACTGAGTCATGTCATTACCTGCAAGGCAGAACAGACACGCTGTGACGCACAGTCATCAGAACCGGAGGGCTCGGCAGCGAGCTCCTCTGATGAGCGATTTCTACATCCCGTAATGATTTACTCATTTTATTTCATCTGGAGAAAGTCAGTTTATATGTCAGCATGTCTCCATTTATTGTTACCAGTATTAAAGGGCAGATTCACTGCTTTCAGAGCTGTAATAAGAATATAGTCTTCAGCCTTGGAGTGAAAGAGTCGGTTAGATTCCAAATGAAATAACTGTCACGTAATGGATATGTGAAGTCCTTGGACGCTGGCCGCCCCTATTGAACATCAACATACTGTCGCTGTAACACTTAAGTAAGCAGGCATTTGGTTGGGAAGCAGTCAGCCGGCCAGAGAAACTGCACAACAGAAAATAGGTCATCAAGTGCTCCGAGCTTTCTTTTTGTCTCATCGGAAAGCTAACTGGTGTACTGCAGAGTATATTTGAGCTAATGATATGAGGAGTGCTGCCGTGTGACTGAGAGGCTCCCTGCCTAGAAAAAGGTAAGAAGTAAATGCCATTGGGTGGCTGTGACTTAGGAGGTGGAGCTTGTTGCCTGTTGATCACAGGACTGAAGTCTCCTGCTCTTCCCGTCTGCATGTCAACGTTTCCTTGAGCAAGACAATGAACCCAGAGTTGCTCCACTTACCTACGTTACTGCTCACATGCATTGTTGTTCATGACGGATGCTGTGCGAAGAGGCTTGTGGAAGGAGACGGTGTGGACCAGTGGTTTACATCACTGGATCACCTCTGCAGGAAGAAAACACATGCAGGGTTAGAATTGGCTTGACAGACTTATTTATGTGACCTGCCTCCTTCGAGTTGGACTGTGATAACTAATCAACATCTGATTTAGCCCCTCTAGAGTTACAATCATCCAACGTGGAGGCATTAACACCTTTCATCTTCAGCTGTGGGTCTTGTGATTGATTTATAACCATTGGTGGTAGATCAGGTAGTTTTACCTGCAATTTGCAGGCCCTGAAAGCGTTTGTGTTTCCTGCAGTCCACAAGCTTTCCTCATCCTAGACATCACACCACTACAGGCTCCAACCGTGCAGCCACTCTTCATGAGACGGATCCTCCGCTGGTTAATCACACGTCTTTAGACGTGATTGATCCCTGATTAAAAAGGATCGGCCCCAGTCTGAGATCAAAGGTTGCACAAGCTAATTAACACATCAGGAGGGTTTTAATGGGGCCGTGTTTGATCAGTGTGTCGTTGCTAAAGACCAGCTAATTATCTATGCACATCGTGATGAAGAGCGATGACTTGCTCCTCACCTCCTCACTAGTTTGCATCACATTTCAGGGCGGATTAGTTTCATGCACGGCTCACGGCCTTCAGAGTTGGGCAAATAGCTTCCAACAGTTCTGACGTATGATTTTCTTCCAGAGTTGTTTCTCTGATATCCTTTTCAATAACAGACAAACGAGCCCTCTCGGCGGACGTAGTTAATGATGAGAACAGAACCACGAACTCGCCCGTCTTCCTGACACTGCAGTGACACCGTCGATCAAACTCAGTGAGCTTCCTGTCCTGCAGATGCACGAACACAGTCAGTGAACCAACCGGATCACTGAGCTTCACTGTGGGCCTCATCCTCCGTTTGACCTACCAGCAGCTGTCTGGATGTCTGCTGGGCAGCAATGACACTCACGGTTGTCTGAACAAAACACCACGATGCCAGAGGTCCCAACACAAATGATAAAATAACTAGAACAAATGAACAACCTGTTGGTAGATACCAGCATATTGTTCAGTGATATTACAACTAGACTTGTCTTCTACTTCATGCTCGTCCACAGTGGAGAGTTAGTTGGCTTCTCCCACAATAACACAACTCAACATTAAAAGAACTCAAATATTGCACATTCACATTCATCATTATAAGCCTGGAATTGGCACAACATTAATTTATGAATGTTTGTAGGCAGATTGCTTTGAATGCTGCGTCATCTTTGAGAACACTGAACACTGTGTGAGGCAGGACGACTTTCTCTCCTCAATTATTCTCTTAATTGCCGTCGACTGGTGATGCATAAAACAACATCAGACCATCCCCGTGGAATCCAACTGACCTTGTTCTCGTACCTGGAAGACCTCGACTATGCTGACGACCTGGCTGTCGTATCACCTGAACACGTATCCAGACGCCTGCCTAAGCAGGTACCCTGAGAGAACCCGGCTGCACATCGATCAGACAAAGACCTAATTAACGTGTCAGTGACGCAACAGACGGAGAGGAACGGGAGCCCAGTGAGGACCTCACAGATCTTGGAAGCCTTATGAGTAATGTCAATGGTGCCAAACCGTATATCAAGACGAGTTGAGGATGAAGATCAGGCTCTGAAGCAGCAATGGTGAACTGTTGAGTAGTTGAGATCTTCTACTATAGCTGCAAAACTTAATATCTGTTATATCTACTGGCTTGACAAGATATCTAATAAGGAACTGAAGAAGTAGGCGGCAAGAATTCGTCCATTGAGATCAAGACGTGCAGATTGACAGGATGCAGGATGACCCGAGCAGGTCAGGAGATGACAGGACTCGGTCTTCATCAGTCATCTTGTATCTGCTTGTGTTCAGTGATTTAAATCCCCTAAGAATACAACGTGTGCATCAGGCACATGAAATGACTCGGCAGCCATAATTAATCACTGCAGGCACACATGTGGAGCTGCCAATACGTCTGTACAGCAAGAAACAGATTAGCACAAACTTAATGATTTTAACCTATAAGCCCACTAATGATGGACCATGACTGGATCAAAGAGAGGAGGGGGGCCGGTCGGGAGAGGGGGGGGGGGGGGGGGGGGGGGGGGGGGGCCGGCCTA
>CAAKHC010015266.1:0-22264 GCA_901007825.1 Macroramphosus scolopax
ATGTGTGTGATTAACACGAGCCTCCCCTCATAATACTCCAGTCAGTCATTGGCGGATGGCTAATAAAGTTTATAGATAATTCCAATAAACCAGAGGGGCTCTGTGGAGTGCAGACATCCGCCAAGGTCAATGAAAGAAAAAAAGGATTTTTTTTCCATTTTCTGCACTGTTAATCTCATGTGGCCTAAACTCCAACTGGTTCTTCGTTGGCCCATCATTCACCTCCACCAAGTGTGGTGACCCCACCCAGGGAAATACATTCACTTAATAAGCACAAATATAAATGCTTGACTGAAAATCTGCAGCCGTTTTTCAGACAACCTGAAAAGTCCGAACTTGTATCATCATGCATGTATCATGAACTACCTCCACCTTCAGTGTGTATGTGTACTATAGACCCCAGTAGTAATATCAAAGCCTGAGGAATTACATAACACATAATCAGGAGGAAAAACCAAAATAGAAGAAACAGCCCTGCCAAATCACTGCAGTCCGGCGGAGTTCAGAGATCCAAACATATCATGTTGTCAACAGAAAGAGCCGAGCAGCCTAAAACAGTCCAGTTCAGTGGGGCCCAGCCCGTCAGAATCCACTAAAGCTTCATTGCCAGGCACAACTCAGACTTTCCAAAAATACGACTGCTATCCAGGTATTCAGACCAGTGTGTTTATACTCCGGGAACCCCTGTTTACACTTCACATCCACACGATGACATCACATCATGCAGGAGGAAACTTTAATCAGTCAGTTTTTCAGTAGCAGCCTTCTCGTCCCATCACATTAAAATACCGAAGGGATGAGTAAGACAACAGCCACTTGCCCAACATGTAATTATCTTGGAGCACCGATGGGACACGATAGTCACAGCCGTGTTCCTCGTTCAGTGAGTGATTGGATCCAAATGTCTGACAGACTGAGCTACACATCCCGACACGATTACTTAGAGCCTCAGACAGACTTATCGCTTAACTTCTCCACAACTGTCCTAGATGTCTGTATTTAGCACGAACGACCTGCAACCGGCCTTAACATGTTGCAAGCTTTAGGTGTTAAAGTGGAAGAATGGAGGGGGAAGGTTCAGGCATCCCCTCTACCTTTAAACCCTGGCTGCTCTCACTGAGGATGAAAGACAGACCATTCATATGAAAGGAGGCCTCGGAGAGCAGCTGAAACATGAAGTGGTGAGAGTGGCGTAAGCAAACAGCGACTAGCAGAGGCGACCCAAGATTTGTTTTCCAACAACTGATCGCCCAAACAGTCTTTCAAGTGTGATGCAATTACACATCCCCAGAATATTTATCACCCGAAGACACACAGATGCATGCCAGCTGAAACCTACAGCACACAACAGGAGGGCGGCAGGTTTGAAATACAGCCAAAGACTTCGGAGTGCTGAAGTATTTACCCAAACGGGCCTAAAAAAAGACCTCCAACCCTCAAGCACACCCCAGAATCCAGGTCCGGGGTTATGTAGACTGTTTAAGTTAGAAATGATTGGTGGCCCTTCCTTTCACTTGCCTGCCTGCTGCGCCACTTAATAAAGACGACACTGCACTTAAATCCTCGGGGCATCCGAGAGGCAGGCGACTGATGTAAACACAGTAAATAACACATTCATCAGGTTCACTGAGTGCACGTCAGCCGGAAGTGAGATTTTATAACTGATTTTTAGAAAATAAGGTTACTTGGCATGAGTGATCTATTGATTGAGTAACGGTCGGTTTCTCCTTATGAAAGTTACACCAACGATTGTCAAACCATTGATACATTTGGCCGAAGGAGAGCATATCGCCGGAGCAAGAGACCATCTGACCAGAAGACTAAAGCCTTAGATAGCAGTAATTGACTTCTCTCATTAACAGATGATGACTCGTTGCATTTTCATCAATCCAGTCTTTTTAAAAACTGAAGTACACCAATGGCAAGATTCTGCAACATAACATGCATCCGTGAATATTTGTGTGCCAAACGAAAATATAATCCCTTCCAAGAGAAGTGTCAGCCTGCACCTGCCTCTACACTGTTTGTTCTTTGCGGAGCAGTGTCGGTATTTCAGTGAAATCTGGATACTTTTTGAGATGCATGCAAGCGGGACAGACAGGAAGAGGTTGCACCGTCCTTCCAGTGGAACTAAGACGGAGCCTTCAGAGCTTCTACCGACGGCAGATGGAACGAGTGAAAGGCCAATGGAAAAATCACTTCCAAATGTTTACCCTCTTCGGTAAAGTGAAAGAGAAGACAGACGTCCACAGGGGGATGCAAAGAAGCAGGAGGTCGGCTAAACTCTAAACAGACTCTTTGACCCTGAGAGACGGAGGTCTTTCTTTGATTCTGCCTACCATGATACCGTCACGACAGCTGACTCTGTTTAAAGGAAGAACTTAAATACAACGAGAACTGATCTAGATGACATGCTCACATATGTGGACTCTGTTGTTTCGGTTATTTGCTAATTAATAATGCCATCTATCGTTTCTTTGAGTGACACCGTTATACCGAGCACTCAAAAAGTCAAGTGGACTTCAATTGTTCGACTCCGTCAGGGTTTTTTCTTTCATCTCTAACTCACTGCCACACAGGAGCTGCAGCTGCTGAGCCGAAGAGGAGAGAAAATATGGTTTTAATTTAGAGACATAGGCGGACAAAGGATACTAGATGTTGTTGGCAAAGGCAGTTGTTTGTGGTGAGTACACTAAAGTATTGTCTATCTATGGATGGATGATGGCTGATGATGACATCATACTCAGGATATAATGTACTCAAGATGTATCCATGTCGCGTTCTGTCATGTCATTGCTATTAAAGAGTGGCGAGTAACCGCAGCTAACGCTAACGTACCATCAGAGGAGAGCAGCACCCATATAAGCTAATGTAGCCGACCATTCATGCCGTACGGTGGCCAAGCGCTGTTATCAGTGGATAAAAAAAACAAATCACACTATAAATAACTTTATGAGCGTGCTGAACACCGCGACTAGCAACTGGAGGGTTTAAAGGGGATATGACGCCATTGACAGACGACTAAATGAAACGCACCTTTACGTTACATAACATCAGATTTCTGTGTTTTTACCCAACTCCATGAAACATGTACTGCTGGTCCAGTTGTTTTAAGACATGTTTAATATGGAAACGTCGCCCTCTTAATGGCTTCAGCCATAAAAGTAACAACTCTTTTAATTCCGACTCCACTGGAGTTGTTTTTCTCTTTACTCTTACTTCCTACGACTTATGGGATCATCCAGCTCGCTCAGTTCATAAATGAGTGCAGCCTTGAAATCTTAAACTCAACTTTGAATGAACCAGTGATATTCAAATTTACATTGATAGCCGAATGGCTTCTTATTATATCAACGTTGATGTTAATCTGGTGATCTACAGTGAAATTCAGGTCGTAGTCGAAAACCAGTGTTGTTAAAACCACTGATTAAGTGGGTCAGCTGAAACATCGACCGCTTTCCCCCCCACTCAGTTTGTGCTACTGTGCAGTGTGGTGTGCACTTAGTGTGGATGCGGTTTCGTGCCAAAGTTTGCAAGCTAACAGCAGCTGGCTGGCAGCGTGGGGAGGACACACAGACGGACTCACAAACCCGGCTTTTGTCTCGTCCCCCCTCTCTTAAACATGTTCGCTCAGTGCCGAGTGTGAAAGTGTCACGCCTGAGTCAGAGAGACCAAGTACCAGTCCGTTATCCTCCGTCAGACCACGCTGTTATGACTACAGCTCCAGAGTTATAAATGATCCGAAAGACGGAGACAGCGGAGGAGGAGGAGCACGTAACAACAACATGAACGTTTTCTGACTGTAGACAGCACCTCTGCCCTTCATTTCAACACCTCCGGCTGGCTGCTCTCAGCACACGGATTCCTGAGGAAAAAGCTGCACATCGACAGTGATGTCTTGTTCATGTGAGTGGAACATGCTGATGGTGTCTTGGAGTAATTCAATTTCACATGTAACTCAAAAGCAATACACATGGACGTGTCGATTGCCCTCTTGCCAGGGGTTTGGGGGAAAGCTCAGATTACTCCTCTTCCTTCTAGCTTGCCTGTTACTTTTTTTTTCATCCTCTGCTTCCAATACTCTTCCTCTGCATTTGAGAAATGGAGTCATCAATACAATAAAGATGCAGTCAATCGTTCCTCCGCGGCGAAGATGAAAATATATATCCTACTGCTCTACTGAGATAACACAAGAGGACGGTTAATCAGAGGGATTGTAGCGAAATGAGATATAATCCTACAGAAATATTTTATGTCTGCAGTTTCATTAGACCCCAGACGACTGACATGAAGGAAAAATGACATGCATATTGTTTCCATTAAGATTCATTGCGGATTCACTGTGTGCACTTTTCCACTGCGGTTGGTAACCAACATATCATATCATAACCAGTTTGAGAATCATCTTTCGACGGGAGCAGTTGTGGTCGTGGAGTTCGGGGGCAGAACTTACTGCGTTGGTGACTTCTATTTCATAGACCCTCTGAAAGGAAGTTCGGTCGAAGAAAACCAGCTTCCCGTTCCCCTCGTCCTTCTTCACCGAGGTCCCCGTGACAACGAGCTGGTCATCGGGGCTGAAACAGCAATCAGTCCTAAAAAAATGACACATACGCATCATCAGTTCATAATCCATCCATCCAACTCGTACGAGGAAAGAAGTAACAAGCTGATTGTATTTAAGATGCTCACATGGAAAAGTAGTTGGTCATTCCAGTAGCCATGTTCACTGGTTTCTTGAAGTTGCGTATGTCCCACATCTTCAGTGTGTCATCCCCTAAAATAGGACAGAGCGCAACAGGTGAACTTTAAACAGACATTTACTTCAGAGAGAAAAGGTCAAAGCGAGGGAGCTTTGTTAAAGGATATTTATTTCACCGTGCTTATTTACATTACAGACCTACTTTGAGTGTCTTACACAAATGTATTCCTGTTAGTCTTTGTGTCAGAAGCCTCTTGTCTGGATTACATACCGTGCAGAGGAGTGTTTTATGTTTTGTTTTTGGTAGCCCCCGTTTATTTGCACACTCAGGAACAGAGAAGCTACAACTAATGCTTTGGATCAGTGATCAACATGAGGTCATAAACCTTAGAGGCTCTGGTGATGAATGCGACTTCTCACCTCCACGGGAAGCTAGAGTCACGCCATCGTAAGAGAAGGAGAGGCAGGAGGTGTCTGATCCTGGAGTGTGGGCTTGCCGACAGTGGAACTTTGTGTGGACCTAAAACCAAAACAGTTAGGAATACTCAGGTTAGACAACAGAGAAGCAAAGCTCGAGCATACAGTCGGGTAATAACCCTTCTAGGCGTAGGAAGGATGTCGAGAAAAGGCCATGATGGCTGCAGGAGCATAATATAAAGTTGCATCTTACTTGCTCCTTGTGCAATTAATTTTATGATTACAAAAAGCAGCTATAGCCCTTCAGACAGCAGATACTGGAAAGAAGTTTTGAGGTGTTAGTCTGTAACAAGAATGGATGAAATAAAGTCTGTGAATGATCCGTGTAGGAAAGTCTAGTACAGTGTCCTTCAGCAACACACTTCTGTTTGTTACCAATGATAGAAATATAATTGTTAAAGCATTAATCCCAAAAAAGGGCATAACGGAGACAGGAAATATTTTTATCTTTAATTAAAACAAAATTACAAGTCTCTCTCCCTGCAGGCGGCCAAGATCCTGACTGATCTCCATTACTAAACGAGTTGTTCTAATCTGATGTACTACAGTATGAAACTGCCACTGCTTTGCTTTAGTAGCACATGTCACTGCAACATAAAGACCTTTTGAAATTCTGCCTTTAAAACGGCAGTTGGTTTCCATTTCCTCCACTGCGTTCATCATCTGTTCTCAACTGGGAAGCCCACTACACCATTGGAAACCATCAAGTCTTCACATGGTGCCATTATCTTTAGCAAGACTAAAAACCACAGAGATTTACTTTGGCAATCCTTTAGGGGCCCGTCTGACAAATGGAATTTAGATTTTCCCTCTGGTCCTACCTGAAATAATAAGATAATATTCCTCCTTCGTATAGTTTACAGCCCAATAACGCACAACAGGCAGCATTTAAACTGCAGCCGTGAGCTAAAATTGACATTTACAGTATTATGTTCTTATTTAATCAGCAAGTGCCACATCTAAATATCAACGACCACAAAGATCAACTGCAGCATAAACACATTTAAGGTTTCAAACAGCAAAATGTCCCAGAAGCATAGGAAAAACAAGAAGAGTGAGAGGCAACAAGTTTGCACTGCTGGGCTGCAGTTTCCCCAGAGACGAACTGCCTTTCTGCATCTAACTGTTGCTGAGAGGAAGACGGACTGTTCTTTGTGCCTGTACATCAAACAGCAGTCTGGATCTCTGGGTCCTGGAAACGGCCCTCGAGGGCCTCCGGGACAATTCAACAATCACACTGGAAAGGCTGGATGTGTTGGAGGGAGTGATTGGGAGGAACGGCCTGCCTGATCCGAGAGCTAACCATAACCCTGGTATCAGAACAATTTACGGTGAAGATCAATAATCATCTTTGTGGCCATATCATCAGATCTGTGTTCATGTCTCAGCTGTCAACTGTTGGCAGCAACTATCCTTAAGGCCTTTCAGTACTACCATCGTAGGAACATCCCTGGTTGGGGACTTGACATCTTAGTGGACCATGATCAAAAATCTACATGGTGGTGGCGGCGTCAGAGTTTTGATCAGAGGGTCATCTGTGCCCATTGTGGAGGCAACCCTAAGAACCCGCTTGTGGACACTGGCTGTAAAAAGGAGGCCATGGAGCTGTAGAAAGAGGCCTTTCTGTGAGGCCCGAAGGGCTGCGAATTCAATAGATACCGAACAAAAACGTGAATGTGGGAGGAGTTCTGGGAGACCATGTAGAGAGACTTCCAGTTAGATTAAAGGCCCTGTATTACATAGCATATTTTTCATGCTGAAAATCAGTGGGAGGCTGCTGGATAGCGCCGGGATGAACCACCATCCAGAAAAAAATGCGCTGGCCAAAAGGTTTGTTTCTGTGGCAACAACGTTGACGTTGATATATCTAATGTACGTCTTAAGTGCTTCCACTGACTGATTGGTGAACTAAACTGTATGGCAGATGATGTGTCTGTGTGCGTGTCTGTGCGTGCGTGCGTGTCTGTGCGTGCGTGCGTGTGTGCGTGTGCGTGCGTGCGTGCGTGCGTGCGTGCGTGCAGGTCTGCAGGTCTGCAGGTCTGCAGGTTTGCAGGTTTGCAGGTCTGCAGGTCTGCAGGTCTGCAGCTCCAGGCTGGAAATAAACCATCTCAACATAGCAAACACACAATTCTCTCTATCTTCCTCACACATTTACACAAAGGAACAGCGAAAAGAAAAGCTGTCTAACAGTACACAGGCAACACAATGTTCTGGGAAAAACCAGACAGAAAAAACTGAATGTTAGTCTCTTCCTCCTCCCGAAGACGCTTCTGTGATTTGCTTCCACCTGGGCCGAGTGCAGCCTGATAACAGAGATCGATCATTAAAAGACGCGGGTGAAGCAATAGTTTGGGAAGTGACTTGCTAACACTCAAACAAACATAACCTTGGTTTATACAGCTACATTTTCATTAATTCTAAACGGAATGCAAATAAATCAGTGAAAAGAGAATGGAGCAATACAGGCTTTTGACTCAGAAAGGTGGATAAGGAATTTTAAGTGTGCACAGAGTGTGGAAGACAGATAAGATAGAGAAATATAAAGAAATGCTAAAAAAGTGAGGAGAGGGGAGCGTGAGGTGAATGAGTGATGTGCCCTTATGATACAAAAAGGAATCCAGGCCATACCTCATTTCCAAAGTAAATGAAGGGAAGCTATTAACTTGGACGACACAGATAACGGTGTTACCTTGAACTGTAGATAACATGGATTCCACTTTTTAAGGCCTTGGCCACTTAGCCTCTTAGTCTCTCCAGGGATAATTTTCTGCTTCCCATCATCATTTTACTTATATTGCCATTGACTCAAATCCATTTCCTTACTTTTTTATCTTTGATTATCTACTTATTCTTTCATTCACTTCATTGAATTGGCTTAATTGAGAAATAAAAGTCAAGAGGTCAATTTAAAATAAAGACGACATTCTCTTATCTCACAGCAGGTGTGGAACAGCAAGGTTGCAGAGTCCTGCTAAACAGGAGCTACAAGTCTAATGTGGAAGGTTTAGTCAAACTCATCATACGACCTTTAGGGTATAAATGAACTGTCACTGACTTTGAGAATGTGAACTTTGTTTTTATTAGCCAAAATCTTTGCTATCATGCAATTAAAATGAGCACGACGACCGCTGTGTCATGTGCACACGGACAACATTCAAATTAAATGTAAATACTAAGTAAATGGAATATCCAAAAATCTGTTTAACTTAAATATCAATGTTTGTCCGAGGTCGTCCCTTTAATAGGAAGTTCGTTTTTTCTTTTTTATCTGGCTGCTTATTGCAAACATACACCCGCTCCAGCTATTTCTAGATCACGTACTGGCGTTGTGAAAGGCTGAGTATTTATTTACTATCCTGATGTTGGCTAGCGTTGGTAGATGCCATGGTGTTCGCTTCCTGTGATAATCTACACAACCGGCTTGTGAAACTGGATTCGCATACTCTGTTTCAAACCTCTCTCACGCCTTGTGACATCGTCTGTCAAGAGCACTCTCTTCTCTGGCCAAACAGCATCGGGCTTAATTGTCACAGTATAAATTCTGCGCGGTATTATCCTCACCTAGTTATTACAGAATCATTACATAAATACTGCAAGGCTGTCTTTCCCCCCGACCTCGAAACTCTTACAGGCACACACCTACAAAAATCTTAATGATGCCCACTGTCCTGTCAGTTGTGACATCTCACTCTGACCTTTGTTACTTTCTGAGGATCAAGTGGCCAAACCACAGTCCTGAACAGCTGCTCTGATCTTTCATGGAAATCAACAAGTGCTGATGGTGGAGCAGCGTGTGCTTGTGTGTGTGTTAAAGGATCTCATTGGAGCGGGGGTCCGGGTAGTTTGACATTGTGTTGCATTAAAAAAGGCACCGTGCCGCTCTGTCTCTCCTGTAAACTCTGAGCAAAAAGTGGGATTCTAATCCGGAGTTAAACACGAGGCGCTTACAGCAGACGGTGTGACAGTGACGGGAATTATAGGCAAGTCACAATGGAGGCTGAGGGACTGAAATCTGGAGTAAATGTTTATGATCACCAGTCTTCAGACGGCCCGATGGACCAGATTGCACTTCAAATGTTTAGGTGAAGACAGTTTCGAGACGGGGGCCGTATACGAACTCTAGCTGGTTATCAGCTTGTTGACAGTTTCCTCAGCTTTTTCATTGGACTTTAAGAAGTTTGTTGATTGTCCTTTTAATCTCCCACAGGCCCGTCTTTTATGACCCGCAGACTTACTAGTTTACAGTGATACTGGGCAGAGTCACATTACTGTGCTGAGGGTCCTATTAGGCCGTAAATTATGTGGTGACCAGCACCGGTGGTCCGTTTATGCAGGTGACAAACTTGCAGTGAGTATAATGTGGTTTTGAGTGGATAAAAGAGAGTCTGGAATCTTGATTTATTTTAAGATCGTCCGAAAGCTAAACTTTAGAAATTAAGGTCTTCCTCTCCTCTGAAATCAGTTTTCTCTCACCATCAATTATTGATCACTGAGATACCACAAGCTTAAAATCAATAGACTTTACTATGTCATCAGATGATAGTACTACAAAACCACCTCTGCTGGGTCCCACTTCGTAGTTTTGGAAACATCCAAGTCCGCCAATGACATCATAACATTCCACTGGTCTCTCTGGTAATGTTTTGGACCAAGTCCTGCACCCTTGATGCACCGAGTGTAAGAGTGCACATTACCTGGCAACCATTTAAATGAAGCCTTGCAATTCTGGCAGCCACCACTCTGGTCAGAGACCGAGCATGCAATCACTCTCTGTAGCAGCACACTGCAAGAGGCCTTCTCGACTCCCGTCATTGGATCAATCAACTCATGTCAGGGTTCAACAGCACGACGTGTCATCCTCAATAGCATCTCGTCAGGCTGAGCTCTAGATCAAGGTCATGTGTGTGATTGATCATGATTGATCCCCCTGCATATTTTCTATATGAGTAATAGTTGTGATACAACAGGAGATAGGCCCACGTTGAGATGGGGGGGAGGCAGCAATAAAAGAACAAGGTCGACTCCTTTTTAAGCCCGTAGCTGAATTCACATCAGCAGCACGGGTTGCTGATTAGGGCAGAGGTCACCAACAAAATTCTTGAACCATTCAGGCAGGACAGGCTCCAGTGGTCAGAGAACAGACGTGACCATTGCAAGCTGCTATGGGACGCATGGTAAATATTTAGTTTCTCGAAGAGGGGTAATAAATTTTGAGAGTTTTAACCCAATCACTGCTGCTGCAGGCGGCCCAGGGGTGTAAGATGAGTGAGTGAGAGGCAGCAAACCAACACTGATATGGAGGCACAAATGCTCTTACAATAGGAAAGTGTTTCCAAAAACAAATCCCCCATCCAGCTACAGTTTGTGTGTCCCCTGATTACGAAATTGACAGTAGAATGAGTAATTATCATGTAGCCTACTTCCCATTTGACTAATCTGGATAAGCCCCCTCTATCTAATCAAGCGGGTCCAACTCAATAACTGGAGCTTAATTGTCCCTGTCACTATTCTCGTATGAAATAACAGAAGCAGTCAACCTTGTCCACATATGGGCATGCATATATGAGAAAATACGAAGTGGAACAAAAGAAGTCGAGCTGCGCCAAAGAGGCAGAAAAACAAGCTCTTGTTGGCAATCGAGTTCGTCAAAATCAATTCAACCATTTGTTCAAAATCTGCATTTTATTTAGCAACATCTGTGTTCAGTCTTCCGTCAGTTTTATTTTTCGGTCTTGAAATGTAGGTTTATATTGTTTTGTGACTCCCGAGAGAGCAACCACAACGTATTTCTCACACAGCAAGAAAAGCAACAATACTAAAGTGGAACGACGCCGGCGTTATGTTTTCTACTAAAAACACCCAATTATGAATGCAGGTCCCAGAAAGAGCCTCCTTCTGCAGCCTCCTTCTGCAGCCTCCTTTTGCAGCCTCTTTTCATACTTTATGTGTTGTTATGGTTAATTTGTTGTATCTTTCTGTGAAGGAACAGTAATTAGTGATAAAATATGTATTATTTTAAATATAAAAATAATTGTGCAACAAGATCTAATCGATGAAAGACCAAGAAGATGCATTCTCAAGCGTTGAATGGCAGCAGTTCTGAAGTACGATGACGACATGTTGAATACCTCGATGCCTCGCAGGAGCCAACATCAACTATTACCTCAATTAGCATGAAGACTGGAATGTGCACTTTGATTGATTGTTGATTATCTAATTAGCTAATAGTGGAAAATTTGAAAAAGGAAATTGTGATTGGACCTTAAAGCAACTTCCAAGTAGCTCAACTAAATAATCACACGTCAGTTAATTCTG
This sequence comes from Macroramphosus scolopax, assembly GCA_901007825.1. Lineage (NCBI taxonomy): Eukaryota > Metazoa > Chordata > Actinopteri > Syngnathiformes > Centriscidae > Macroramphosus > Macroramphosus scolopax. The sequence continues at coordinate 11,492 of CAAKHC010015266.1, forward strand.
TTACATAACCACCAGTACATTGCAAAGCTAGAGGTGAGGCCCGAGGGAAGGTCATGGAAGACGGCAACATCTGAACAACTATCGGGTGGACTGCCATGAAATCTGGTCCAGACATTCAAGGTGTCCAGATGATGAATCTTAATGACTTCGGTCATGACTTTTGACTCCTCCTTCAGGACCACCAGCACTTTACTATGAAGAATCTCATAATGGATTGATGATGTTTGTATGATTCCCAGATGATGTAATGAATTTGATGAATCACAGACTTTTCCGTCTGGCACCACCAAGAGTTTCACATTTGGTGTTTTTAGCAAAACAGTTAAACAATTATTAAATAACTGCCGTGAAATGTGTTACGCGTGTTCACGTAAGCTGTATGCAATATTAGCTGTACTGGCATCAGGACGTTTTATTCGTGACATGTCAGCACACTAAACTAGGACTGTGAACACAGTCAACATCACACCTGGCTATCATCAGCGTGATAGCATTGCCATTGTTGGCATGTGACCATGCTGACGTTAGCATTTCGCTCAAAGCACTGTGCCAAGAGAAAACTTCCCAGAGCCGCTACAGCGGCTGTAGATTCTTATTACGCTGGAGATTAGATAGAATGAGAGCAACTCTGGCCCACGCTCGCTGCCATGTACCTGGCTAGTGTGATAACAAGGTCAATAAGGGTCCGACCGGCTATTCAAAACATTTTCAGCTACTCCGGGTTTTGAAATACACACTTTAAATCAATTCTGAATCCTTCTAAGTGTTGGTGACTTGTTGAACTCTGAACTCTCTGGCCTGTGACCAGATGACCCAAGTGTCATGACTCTGTACCTGACGCCATAACAAAACAAACATCCACTGTTTACAACCCACTGCACATTCTGAGGTTTTAAGACTCACGCTGAGGTTTCTGTCCCAGATCTGGATGGTGCCGTCCTGGCAGCCAGCGGCAATCAGCTTCCCATCCCGGCTGTAGGTGCAGCATGTGGGGATGACCTTCTTCCCCTGGAAAGAGCGAGGTTTAAACACAGACTTGTGCTTCTTCTCTGAAGTCAGGTCCCATGTGCGCACGGTGCTGTGGACAGACAGAAGTTTGACAATCATAAAACTTTCCCTCAACACATATTTGGTCCTTATCACCATCCACAATGAAATCAGAGGCACATAGAGATGCAGTGTGCCCGAGCTTTTCTCAAGAACATGTATGGAAGGTAAGTCTTGCAGGATGAAAGGTTGGCAGACAGCAGATCAGTCTGACAGGCCTGAACGTTCATGAAGAACTGATCCTCACCTACATCTGATGAACACATTACACCACCTGGACGACTGAGAGCAAGGACTTTAAATGGACCTTTAGATACATGCAACTGTATAGTGCTCTAACTCTGATGGCTTTGGGTTTATATAAACAAACAATTACATTAACTGTAGTTGTGTCACTTATTTATTTATTTACTTACTAAGCAAGCAAATTATTAAAGGTCAGTCAAAGCAGATGATAGTATTTCCGATTGCTTTGAATTTGAATGAATAAAAAAATGGAAAAGAGGATAAACTTTGGTACCCAACTCCACTACAATTATATTTTAAGCCCTACATTTATTTATGAAAAGACCAAACTACCCACGAAAATATTTGTCCTCTCAGATACCCGCGTTAACACTTGTGCCCGGCTGAGAACTTCCAAATGTGCCTGTGACCCCGCTGCCTGCTTTAGTGAGCATCGTGACCTTGGGGTCATGAGGTCATCTGAGGAGTATAAACACACAGTCAGGGCTCCAACAAACAGCCAGGCAAGAATTCCTACAAGGCTGCCTACAAAGTCACATGCACACACTCTCGCCAGTGTTTGGACAAGTCTTACAAAGTGATACAAACGCCATCTGAAGACATACGGTTTGAGTAAGAGCTGGCGAGGGTCAAATAAAACTCTGTTTGATCCATCCTTGTGCTTAAATCCACATAAACCAAAGCTGTTAACAAACTGTGTGCAAGGTGCAAAAGCCATGTAACATTAGGAGGTTGCCCAGTTCCGGCTGAAGGCTACTGCAATGCACACAAAGTGCTAACATGAGTGGGCAACATGTGTATGTGTGGAAGAGAATGAGTAAAAGTGATAAGTGTAGACTGGATGACAAATTGGTGCACCTTTTGTTTACAGAAGACTGGAGGCGTCTGTCAGGCCAATAAAGATAACATAACCTTTCATGTAGCACACAAAACCTGGAATGCTATTTATTGTAAGGGCTCTTTCCAAAACATGGCACTGCTGGCTGTCACGGGGGATAGAGGAGAGAGGTTGGAGCCCACCGGTGTTGAGCCAACCTGGAACACGGGGCCATGAGACTGTACAGCCTCCCCCTATCAGGAGCGAGACACAGAGCAGGGCAGGGTCGGAGGGTCTCATATGTGGTGCTCTTAAATAGTTTAATGTAAAACCTCACAATTCCACATTAGAATAAGAAACATCTAAATGACACTCCTGCATTTTATTCTTTAATTCCTGAGAAAGACGTCGTCTGTAGCAGCCTCACACTCACTCGGAGGGGGCGGTAGTTTTGGGAATGTAACACCGATGAACAAGTCAAAATATTCATATGTGGTATGAAGAAACCAGCAACAACATTCTAGAGCCTTAACTTCGCCCCTTTCCTTATCCCTGAAACCTTGTTTTCCCTTCAGTCAGCAGCCCCCTTTTCCCCCGCACACATCCCAGAAACACAGAGGTGAATGTAATAAAATGAGACCCATACATCTTCACTCATGCATGTGCACTTTCAGAGGTAGCACAGTCGCTCACACATCAACTGAGGAGTGACAACTCCCCAGGCCCCAGATTTTATCTGCCCATCAGGTTATAGGCCTAGTGGGGACGATGGTTGCTTGGAGATTTCCCAGATGAAGAGATAAGGAAGAGAGAGGGGGGAAAGAAAGCTGTACATTTTGTATAACGTTATTTATTGGTCGAATTCTGGTGATGGAGACAGGCTGTGTTGCTTGATGGCTGGCTGACTGGCTGACTGGGGCTGTGTTATGAGAAAGGGGGATTAGGACGGGAAGATGCTCCATCTCCCATCACAGCTGAACAAGATAAACTGAGGAAATGGCAGAGGGATTTGGGAGGAGAAACTAAAGTGTCGAAAAGTGCACCCTTGCGTAGAAAGGGTGCACTTTGTGTGCAGTGGTGATACTGATTCAAACAAATTCACCACTTCATTAGTGTGGCTTAAAAGTAGAAGATAACTATCAGGATGAATGACTGACCACAAGGTCCATCCACAAGGAAGCTGCCTAATACTCAGTTACACACTAAACATGACATTGCCGTCAGTCAAAAATGCAGCCATGAAGGTAAATTGAACAAGGCAGATAAATGCACTCCTTCATGGTATGTGCAGTCTTGGGCAGGATATGGAACACTAGCAATGTAAAGCGGCCGACAATTGGAGATGCGCTGGACTGTGGATGAACCTGATGTGTCAAACTGTGTGAGCCACCCCAACATGCTCACACACCCTTTGTGGTGTCTGTCCTCACCCTTCATCCCTGGGCTGTCATGCAAATCACACTGGATAACCCAGCAGTAATGCACTCACCCCTGGGAAATTCTAGAGGAGGAACCTATAGCAAGCACTTTTCTGAGAGATGTTTAGTGAAGATGTCTTTCTTCCCTGCTGGGATGTGTTGGAAGTGAGACAAACAGGTTATACAAGCTAAAGGGAGAGAGATACTGACTTATTCTAGGTACTACTGTGCAAACAAAATCATCATTGATGACAAGGATTCATCCAAGAAGCAGAACATTCATCCGCTGTGTGTTTTGACTGGTTGGTCTCCAATGAGAAATCCTCAATCATTATACCACACCGAGCGTTTGGTTTGACCACCTGATAAAGACAAATACTTTGTTCCCCAGCAGTAAAAGGCCCTGACATGTTGTCCCTCTGGGTGTCCAGCTGCAACCCCGACAGCAGGCCAGCATGAAGGGAATCCTCGGCATTCAAACCTCCTGGAAACATTCCTCAAATTGTGTGTATTTGTGTGTGTGAACGTGTGCAAGTGTGTCTCAAGGAGGAACATGTGGGCCCACTTAGAAGGTGGCCATTTGTCCATTCCACTGCTCCACCTATGGGGGAATTAAACTGCCGTAAAACAAATAACTAAATAAATAAATAAAACCCTCAAGTATAAAATAAACCAACAAATGCATTATATGATTGAGGATTCTATTTCTATATTTGTTTCTTGATTATTTCTTGTATTCTTCTATCTATTACAGCATATTTTCTGCCTCCAGGAGTTTGATCCTTCTCTGAGGGCACCATCATGTCAGTGTCATGCCCTCGCAGCCACTACGGCATAGATGTCCAAACTTTTGGCTAACGATTCTATACTGTAAGGTTTTAGTTTTAAGAGCATCTATTCAAGGGATTTTAAGCCAAGACTGTCCATGAGTAAGCCAATTACAAAAGGACTTGTATTCCAGTATTCTTTGTTTACTCCCAGTTCATTCCTGCCAAATAAATACTTGGGCAGGGAGTTTACCCAGAACATTTTGCTCTCACATTCTGACGGATATATATCCGATATCAAACAGGTGTTCAGTCATTTCCCGCAGAGCCTAAGTTAAAGTGGCTTTACACTCCAAGCAAATTTGGAGGCTTTGGATAATAATGAATGAGGTTGGAAATCATTGTGCCGTATTGCAGTGTAAGAGGTTCACAACATTCCAAGCAGAAATGATTGTCACTCAGAGTTCCGCTAAAGCACCATTCAACCCTCAGTTTGCAGGGACAATCACCTCCACCCTGCTGATGCATTTTTAACTGCTTCATCAGAGCTTCCTTCCAGGGGAAAAATGTCTGGGTAAATGAAATTATTCAAGGAGCTGGGTGGCAGTTCTTATGAATGAGATTACACACAACTGGGAGGATCTTTAATTTAGGAGCTGGGCGGTCCAGTGATCATGCTTAATAAGCTATTCAAATAAACAGGACAAAGGCGGACACAGGAAGAAAGACAGAAGTTTTGGTCTAATGTTTAAGCAGACAAAGCCAGTAGAAAACACCCACTGGAGCTATAGGCCAACTGCTGGTCCTTTCCTAAGAGGCCCACTGCCTACAGTCCGGTTCCTGCAGCCTCAAAGGATGGCACTGAAGTGGATGGAGAAGCATCAGGGGGTAGTGAGGAGCAAAGCCTACAAGATCTTCATATTGTCTATAGGGTCTCAGTACATTATGTCCGTAATCATTAAAGGGCCCACCTATAAAGGAACTGCAGAACTAAGTCTGCATTACGTGCTTTACTATATATTCTGACGTATTTATAATTCTACAAGGTAAGACATACAAATTAAACCAGCCAAGACTTGTCCTTTATGGAGGAGGGTCTTCAACAGACAGCCGCTAAAAGGCCTTGTATCAAACACAACGGATGAAATGAGCTGTTGCACTGAGAAAAAATTGGAAAAGATTGTTATATTGTGAAACTAAATGGCAGTATAATAATATATGGACAATATTCACCTTTCGTTGAACTTAACCTGCAGCCAGAGGAGAACATCTGGTTGTCGAGGGGCTCATATATGATCAAATCTTCAATACGTGATTCAAAAAAATGATGGATAAGCAGAGGAAAGAAACACGGATTGAAGTAATGTGATGTGTATGTTTGGCACCTGTTGCACCTCTGCATCATGTCTATACTGAAGAATTGAGACATATGTATGCATGTTGGAGGTCTGGGGGGGGGGTGGTCCACCAAGAAAGTAAAGTACAGCACTTTATCATCCAAATTAGCTCTGCACTGCACGGCATATTATTAATGTGGTGATAAAAGGAAATGAAAGAATCTGAGAGATCTGGCGCAGGGTCACATGGATAACCTCAACCTGTGAATCACGCAAAACATCCCTCCCTCTTTCCATCTCGGTTGACCCAGGTTGCTTTGCTGACCTCCTCCTCGTCACATGCAGCTGCTCTGCCTCTGAATGGCTCTCTGTGCGCTACTCTCCGCTGTTCTCCTGCGAGCTGGCTAGGGGCAACACCCGGCGCTAACGTGCCAGGGGAAGATTTCCAGAGCCTCGATGAGAGCTAAATAAACCAGCCTCCACATCTGGGAGAGCAGTAACACTGGTAAACACTGGGCTGTGGCTTACCCACAAAGCGAGGGCCTTGTTTCCACTTAATGATGATAGCCATGGGTTTCTGCACTGCTGCCTGTCACACTCACTTAGACTCATCACTGCGCTCTTGCACACGTTTTTGCTCACAAATATTCCCGCACACCTATACGCATGTCAAAAGGTTACAGCTCCTGCAGCCACGCAGGACTCGGGCTGCTTTTAAGGAAGCGGAAGACTTGCAAACTGAAACTTGAAGATGACAAATATGTCTGTATGTATAATGTATCTTATCTCCTGCAGTGTTGCTCTGGTCAAGATCACTGCAAACAAGTGCAGGATTGTATTTGGACTAGATCCAGTATAGAATGTGTCAATGCACAGCTGTGTGGCCAAGCTTTCCTTTACAGAGGTACAATCTGGACTAGAGGACTTTAGTCAAAATCCATACAGTATGGCAAATTCAAACAGGTGTATCATCTGTACCTGTCTAGCCCGAGTACAGAGAAGCTACACAAACACAGAGGAGAACTTACCCATCATTGGAGCAGGTCATGAACTCTTCTTTCATCTTGGGATGCCAGCAGCCACCATTAAGCATCGCTGTATGGCCCTGAAAAGAACAGCAAGTAAGAATGAACAAACTCCACAGTGTTACCAGACCTGAAATTGTTGCTGACCAGTCGCTCCTACGCATTTTGCGGTGTAGCGCACACACCTGTAAATGATGTGATTTAATGGGGACATCAGGATTTACACTTGCACTATGATCCCTGTTTTCAGACCCATTTTATATGTAAAGGATGTAGACGCATGAAGAAACACTCAGGGTGCCTTGTTTTGCAATCTTTGTGCACACAAATTATGTGCAGAGACAGCTGCTCTCGAGCCAAAACTGCTGCGAAAAAGGTCATCTGTTATTTATCTGTTAATTATTTCAGTACTAATGTAGGAACTGACGATGCAGGTTTGAACTTGTGTAGTGTGAACCACACACCGAATGTGAGGCCTGCATCCTCAGAGACTCAGTCTTTGAAAACACATATGCAACGCTCACAGGAGACACTCATTATGTTGCCTCTTTTGAGTGCATCTTAAAGTTCTTTTTGGTTTGGATCATATTGTAACCTTGACTTATAGCCTCTTTCTTTATAGCCTTACTGAGCCAGTGAACTCTGAGGTTGTGCAGAAGGATGTAGGTCACAGCTCGAAACAGTGAGCTCCTTGTAAAGTAACTTTTAGCCATTTCCTCTCCGAGCGTAGGCCTGTGAAGAAGCACTCATGACAAATGAGTTTTAAAGTGGGATAACATAGCGAGACGCTCCCCCCCACTGTCAGGTCAGGGAGGAACACTGCTGCAAAGAGGCCTCACATGTTACATACCACTATGTGACAGGATGCTCAAGAAAGCAGAACCTTGCATGAGCTTAAGTTGACCAAATGACATCGGTATGTGTGCATCAGGAGGAGAGGCCAGTCTGTTCAGTGTCAAGCACTTCAGGCACACTGCTTTAATAATCGATTAAAGGAAAATGACAAAGGGTGCCGTTTAACAACTACAAGGAGCAAAGGGAAACTCCTAAGCTGTTAAAATCCATTGTAAAAAATACACTCACCATATGATTAAGTTAACGCTCAAATGGGCTGTGAATGACCCGGATACCTTCCTGCTCCCGGCTCCACGCAGTAACATCAAAATAAACAGAATCATGCATCACAAGAGCTTCATGATTGGGTTGAAAGAGATGCTAACTTCCTGAACAAATCTGACTTCTCTTCCTCAACAGTTTAGAGCAACAAATTGCCAATGACTAAAGAGAAACAGACTGATGCTCATACCAACATTGGACATTGAGCATGTTAAGAACAAACAGAGCCAGAGCCTGACCGAAAACACAAACTGTTTAACTGGACACAATAACGGCAGTACAAGTTTGTAGTTGTTGCATTTAGCAAAGGATAATCAGGGTGTCTGTATTTTGTATGTTTGCGTTAGCAAGTGCCGAATGGATCAGTTGATGAACTTATAACTTGAGGATATTTTGATCATCAATTTAATCAATTATGAAGCAACAGCACCGAGCACTTTCTTGTTTTGGCTTCTTAGGCTGATTTCTCTCTTCGGTTTTCTGACCACTGGTCAGACAAAACCAGCAAGTTGAACACTGATGAGCATTTCATTGTTTTCTGAGATTTTACAGGCAAAATGACATCGCAGTGACTTATCACATGACTCACAGCTAATCGACTGGGACACTGTCAGTGGGCCAAAACACATTGTCATTGAACCAGAGTTTCCCTTCGGCTCCAGATGGGACACTAATGTAGGACATCCAGGAACACACTACTTACAATCAATGGGCCTTCACTTGTTCAATTAATTCTATACGGGTGGTATAAACCTTGTATAAATGCACTGCAGCTGGCACAGATGGTTAGTGACCAACAATTCCGCTTTCGTAAACAAAGTGAAACTCAAACACGGACTCTTAATCAGAACCTTTCTTTGGAGACGCAGGTACAAGCAAGAGCTGAACAACGACAGTGCCGAAAGCGTTTGGTGTTCTTTCCCCCCTGAGAAAGCTTCCGGCCGGTCACACAGCAAGAAATATTAACCTCATCCATATTAACAGACTAGCTCATGGCTGCACCTTGCTGCCATTACACAGATTTACCATCCAGCCTGTGCTTACAATTAGCAGTCCATCTTCAGAAGACTGCTGTTGCTATGGAAATGGAAAAACCCATTGTTTACAGAAAAACTTTTTAGTTCAACTTTGACCTAGCAGCTTTGTTATGAGATGATGGTTTATTACAAACATTTCCTGTTTACCGAATTTCCGTTTTATATAAATATATAAATAAAGTGGTCAACATTCATTGAACTGTTTTGTGTTTTATTCCCTGCTGGAGCTAGATGTAGCAATGGCGCCTTATTGCCAAATACAGCAAGTGTTCTGGGTATAATAGTACAATTTAACTGAAAGACATTTCATAAACCAGACATATATGTGAGGAGAAAAAAAAACATGGCATACCTTGGTGTTGGCCATATCTACGATGTACTGGTCTCCCTTCGGACACTCTATGACATTGAAGCCATCACGGTCCAAAACCTTGGCCTGCGCATTGCCAGAAACCACCAAGATGACATCACCAGTGTTGCTGTACTGCAGGGCCCTGATCTGATGGCTGAAGGGACAAACATGTCACACACACATCACACATGAAGAACTCATCTGAGGCAAAGAGAATACTCCATGAGTTCTGATGGATGTCAGATATCTGTGATTTTACAAGACATCTGCAACAGATCATTGTTGTATAAGAAGCTTTTCATCCTACGGATGGTTTAGAGGAAAAACAAACATTAGGCACATGTAACTTTGGGAAGAAAACAAAACATATGATGTGCATCTGATTTAGTACAAACAACATGGACAGATACAGAACTGTAAGTGTGGGAATAATGGCATTTCAAAGCTAAGAATGATAACACAATCTTGTTACTGAATAAATATAACTAAAGTCTGTGATTAAAGACTTTATAAATACATTACTATCATGCAAAATAAAATGTTGAGCAGAGTAAAATACTTTAATCTCTCAATTCTACAATAAATAAGTAGACAGAGTCTTTCAACAGTGGACAGCAGTGCACGCAAGTGAAAAGACAGACAACTATCTGAACCACTTAACCCGAGTGAGATTAGCAAGTAGGTCAAGATTAAATAGCATTAACACAGCAGGACGTAGATGGGGCACCAACATTTCTGTACCCTGAGCAAAAAGTTCCAATGCTGGAATTAAATAAAAGCTACCATCAATTCTGTTTTTTTATCGGGGAGCTTTGGAAAGTTTAAAAGGTTTCCCCCAGATTAAGAGTTGCATTTTTGAGTCTGAAAATAGGAACCTCAAGAGAACAGGTTTCTATATGAAGGCTACCGAATCAGACCGTAATGAAAGTAAATGTAGCGTACATTTCTCCTAATAAGGGGAAGCCTGCTCCAGCTCAGCCCACTGGTTCCCAAAAAACAAAAAAATCATTTTGATCTTTGATGTTGGCTTCAGTGAAATGCAGAGTAAACATGTGCACACACACATCTCAGCCATCTGCTTCTGAAAGGCTCATTTTGAATGAAAAGAGAGATGTCCTGGAGTCAACATGAGGTCCAATGAAGCTCAACAAATGTGTGCCAGCTTGTGTATGCGTGTTCTCTATGGCACACATAAATGCATTGAGCATTCTGGATGTTTGCATGACAATAATTACCCACATGTTAGGCAATTGTGTTGATATTTTGAGTTGGGTTCTCAGATGTGGACTCACCACTCACAGGGCTGCAGGGTTCTGAAGGCCTGCAGAGCCTGGTCCATCCCAGCAAAATCCCAGAACCGAACATCAAAATCATATCCACCAGTCACCAGACGGGCTCCAGAGGGGTCCAGGCCGAGAGCTGATACCTGGAGAGACAATTACCTTATTTACAACTGAGAGACAATCTATAAGCCTCTCATCGATTTGTGTAATTAACCTTCCAAAGAGGAAAGTCATCGGTGCAAGGTTGCTTCCGCTGCTAGAGATATTTTAAACTGTAGTCATAGCATTCTGAAAAGCCTGCAAAAAAAATATTCGTTTTGTGCTTTAG
>CAAKHC010015266.1:22284-43470 GCA_901007825.1 Macroramphosus scolopax
GTTTTGTGCTTTAGTGCTGTCTTGTGTAATTATGAAATTAAAATATTTAAACTTAATTCAGCACTGGATTGAATTTACACTCAAAACACAGAGATACAATTTAGCATGATTTACAATTTCCTTTTCTATGCACACAAACATTTCCTGAATATGTTTTTCATAGTGTCTACATAAGCAACTATTATAATCAACAAGTGCAATAAGTGCTGAAAGAAAGAGGCCTTACCGTCTTGGTGCCGTGCTGCAGAGTGATCTCATGAGTGTCTGGAATCCTCTTCACTGGACTCTGTAGCCAAAAAGTGAGATGAATACAAGGAATGTCAGCAAGAGAAACAAGGGCTAAAATAGTTTCACCTTTCATTTCAACATTCAATTACACAACTTTTCAACTTCAACAAGCATGACTAAATATTATGGAATCATAGCCTTGAGCTGCAAAGTACTTAGTGGTTTCAATCTCACTGCTGGAAGTTGGCACCTGAGGAATTTAACTCAAGAAATGCCACATTCACAGGATTAGAGGAGAGTGTAAACACAAATGTATTGCCACAGCTTTTGAGCAATGTAGCATTTTTGTATGCTGAGACGTGGTAGACAAAGTTTAGCATGAGATATAAAACTGGATAGCAAAGAGAGAACAAAATGACTTATCAGCAGCACAGGATTATTGTTTTTGTTTTCTTGTGCTGCCATCTAGTGGTGAATTCCCAGATGTACAAATGTGTGGTTATATTTCAGAAGGCAGGAACACAAATGGTGTGTTTTACACAACAAAGTTCTCTCAAAATATTACGGCACCCTAATGAAATGTCTGCCATGACATGAGACATTTAAGACATACGTCATCATCGTCATCTTGTTCCTCCTCGTCTTCATCGTCGTCATCATCATCATCCTCACTCAGAGCAGTGCTGCCTTTGTAACCTGGCGGAAGAGGAGGTCCCACGAGTTCGTCCTCATCATCCTCAGCTGGAGGAGGCGGTGGCCCAATAAGTTCTGTGTCTGAATCTGAGTCTGAGCCTGAGCTACTGCTGGAGCTCTCCTGCTTTCTAAAAAGATAAAGAAATATTCTCAGACAACACAAAAGAAGATCTGAAACCTGAAAAGAACCTATGTAATAAGTTTATCCAAAATGTAATAAAGTAGACATTTAAATATAAAAACTCAGATATCACTTGTTACCTAGAAGTCACAGCTTCAGCTTTGTTTTTCTGTATGTGGACAGATGTCTTGACTGCCTTTGAGCTTTCTCCTTCCTCCTCCTTCTGCCTCTCATCTAAAAGCAGCAATGGTTGCAATTATAGCCACAATGTACAAAAGACCAATTAGTAAACAGCGTGTAATATCGTGCTGATGAACTTACCTAACGCACTACGACTCCTCTCGATGGCTGTTCGTCGGGTCTGTTCAAAAATGGCATCGAGATCAAACGTGCGAGCCTTCTTACCTGGTAAGAAAAATGAAAACTTACTGGATCAGTGCCAGACACAACTCACACTTTCAGTTTATCATATATGAAATTAAATATGCAACATTTCTGTCCATTTGTGTACATACCAAACCCAGAGAATCCCATGACAGATGCAATCTCCCCATCGCCACTCATCTCGTCTGATGCAGCAAAAGAGACAGACACAGTGTTCAGCTTTTAACATAACAGGAGGCCAGGCATCTCTCTAAAATATAGAGCTACGAAAGATGTAAAACACAAGTATAATTGTTCGCATCAGTTATAATACAGCAGAAACAAAAGCGTAAACGTGACCAAGATTTTCAAGTAACATTAAGTGGCAAATAACGTAAATACAAAGTACAAATACAAAGCAGGATTTCGTTTTTGCAGCACACGAAATGCATCCTAGCTTAAACAATGTATTGACCACAACTTTATAAGTCACTAAACTGCGTCTTCTGAGCTTGAATATGAATGTATTTATCACCGTTTAATGAACAATTTACTTTCTTATTGAAGCTATCCATGCTGAAATCCTGAAGAGATCTCGATGTGGTAAGTTAGGGAACATAAATAAAGCTAACAAACAAGCTAGCAAATACAGCAATGGCGTCATTTGCTTTACATACACAGGCTTGTGGGAGTTGGCTAATAAATGTTTTTAAAAGTTGTAAATACAGCCCATTATACTTGCACATACATTTAACTCGTTTTCAAAAACGATATACTTCTTATAAGAGTTATACGAGCAAATGTTGCTACCTTCAGCCTCTCTGTTGGGATCCATGATGTTTACAGGTCAGACCGCTTATGACCTCCGGAAGTACTTCTTCTTCCTCGATGGTGGATGCTGCAGCTCACACTGCCCCAAGTGTTCTCCAAGAGTAACGACTCTTGCTTTTTCTAGTATGAATTCTTGTTTGCATCAAATCAACGCCTGGTTAATAACAAACATACTACAACAGTCCATAAGAAACAATACAATACTGTTCTTTCTTAGGTCTGGATTGGAGATACCTAAATTGTCCAATTTAAAGTACAAAATTGCAATTATATAGAATCACAGCTGTTGAGAAAAGGCCACAACAATGGAGTGAACACATGGAGGGGCCGAAACTGCCAAACAAATACACTAACACTTGGGAATAACATTTGTTTAATAGTGTATTCTGGATAGGCAGATTGTGTTGGGCCTACCTTGGAAACTCAAAGAAAACAATAATTATCCGACGCAATAATGACAATTGATAGCAAACATAATTACATTCCTTCAACAATAAAAACGAGACGTAATCAAATGCTGTTAAAATTTTGACATTTAATTGTGGTGACACTCAAGTCTGTGCAAAAATAAATTAGGAATGTGCAAAACACGAAACACACAGATGGCACAAAGGCGCATCTTCAGAAATACATTTAAAACTGCTGTTACAAATTATAGTATGTATGTAAATAACATTTTTACATCATACAATTCACTATAGGTGTACTTTACTAATTTAATTGAACCTATGGACATTTTTAATATTCATATTTTTCCTATTCATATTAAAAAGTATATCTAATTGACACATCCAATTTCAGAAGGTTTTTATTCTAGGAATAACGTGATACCCTCTAGCTCAAGCCTCCTCTTCAGCCGTCATCCTCTCAATAGCGGCCCAGTCTATCTTGCTGAGGCAGCAGCTGTCGCTCTCAGAGAGGTTGTCCAGGCAGTCCGTCACTGACACACTGGCTCTGACATCATCATCCAGCTCATCCAACAGCCCTGCCAAAACCTTAAACATATACAAACATGCATTACAAGAGACATAATCTATCTGCAAGTAGTATACACTTGTTACATAGAAGAAGCATTACTGTTACTTCACAGAGACAATCGTGGGAGAACGACTGAGATGATTTTTTCCGTTAACAGTTCACGTCAAGATTTTCAGTACCAAGCAAACAGACATAAGAGAATGCGATTCTTACTGTGTCAGGATCAGACTCCTCTGGGCCAGGTTGCTTTAACATTCCTCGAGAAGGCCACACCACATTCACTGCATCTATCTCTTCTTTGTCTGCCATGCTCGTGCGCTGTCTCTGAATCCCTCTCCCTACAGAAGGACTTTTATTCCAAGCAGACTTTCTCTGGTATCTGACATGCCGTTCGTCATCCTGGCTATCTGTGTGCAGGTCAGTGTGGCTCTTTGTGTAGGTGACCATGCCACGTCTGGTAATCTGACACATGCGGTCCTTTGGCAGAGACGTCACTGAAACCAAACCACACAATATAAATATATTATATAAGTTTTGCGTGTTTAATATTAAGGATATTTTGGACAATAGAAACTCGCATATGATGAATTTAGTTGAATGTCATTATGATACCTGGTCTATGTAATCCCAGTCTCCTGCGGCCGTCCTCTGAAGGTCCTCCCTGCGCTTCAGCAGTCAACGGATAAAGATGAGGCTCTTGTTGTCGGGACTGGGACTTCAGACTTCTTCTATCATGAACAGATACACTGTAAACTCCATGAATAAGATATCGTTCCAAAATAAAACCAGCTAATTTCTGTATAAAATTAACATTCAAAACATGTTTAGCCTGTTTAGATTCTGATTCTGATCATTGTGGAATAATCTGCATATTGTGAACTAACTAAATTACATGTAACAACTCGTTCAAATGCAAATTCAGAGCATAATTCTTTAATGAGACAAGATCCAGTTGCAAAATGTACCTGTGAATGTTACCAGAAGGTGCAGCAGATGTGTGCCGTGTGGTGGAAGGCATGGGAGCACCTCCAGTCACTGGCGAATGACGCCGAGTCAATGGACTGGCGTGAAAGTCACTAACCAAATAACTGGCCTCCTGGGTCCTCCGGTTATATTGCTCCAAAAGCATGAGCCTGTCCATCAAAATACAAAATTCAGTTACAGATAAGCACATGCGATTGTGCACAACAATGTAAACAGACACATACTTTTCCTTTTTCTCTCTGGTTTTCCGAACGATTGCTGGTTTTGTGTAAGTAGATTTCTGTAGAAAATGTAGAGACATGAGATGAACAAAAATACCAATGTTAGATCTTTGAATATCAACTCACTCAGTTTGTAGAAACTTGTGAGTGATCTCACCAATGTTCTAGGTATAGGGAAAGGTTTGTGCTCCCTCTCCCTCAGGGTTTCTCTATGTTTCTGATAAACAGCCAGACTTTCCCTCTGCTTCCGTCTCATCCAGATCCTCAGCTCTCTCCTCTCATCCTCTGGAAGGACACGCTTCTCTGACATCCACGTACTTTGCTGCTGCTGCTCCAGCCTGCTGTGGGGTAAACACTTTGTCAGTTCAATGATAGTTATGTAGGTGGTCGTCTTTAGTAGCTAGGTACCATACCTGCTGTTGTATGCAGGAGTCGGTGAAGAGGACAAATCCAGGTCAGTAAGGGATATATATCCTTCCTTCACCAATCCGTCTAAGAGTTCTGCTGTATCAGATAACCCGGTCTGACCCAGATTGTCCTCTGCCCATCTAGAGATGGAAAAGACAGCAACAGAAAGTGTAAGAGAAAGGAACCAAGGAGCCAAGTCCATACAAAACATAACAATCAACAATTCAATCGCGCAAAGAATTTTAAATCCACTTAAACTTACATGGGAGACATTCTAGATGCACCAGTCATCTGTTTCATTTCTGTGGGAGCAAGATGGAATCACTTCAAACATCATGACCCATCTGGGATAAAAGCTATGCACTCAACTCCAAGAATAACTCCTCGATTGATTTAACTCCATACCTACAAACGCTGTCAAGGCTACAACACTTTTACCTGCACGACATTATTTGTTATACTTATATATTAACTATTTAGCATAATGTCATCATATGAGCTAGTGCAACTTACGTGGAGGAGGGAGATGGTGGGAAGGACCAGCACTGTGACTAGGAGAAGAAGTTGAATGATGAAAAGTCTTTCTTTCAGCGGTACAGGAGTCATCATGAACCATATATTCTTCCTCTAGATTCTCTTCATCCTCTTCCCAGTCATTTGGTACAGTTGCAGTGTTAGATTGTGGCATCCATGCTGTCAGGACACAGAGAATGTTCAACAGTCTCAAGGAGGCTTTATGAAACAATATCACACTTTTAAATCAGCTAAAGATGCAACTTGTTGTTATTTTGTCTTGGTTTCAGTGAAACAACATGTATTTGGTTCTGTGTCATACCTTCCTCTGGGACTCTCAGTCTAACATGTTTCTTTACTGTCCTCACATCAGGGGCAAAGGCTGGGGCGAGGGTTTCAATAGTGTTCACCAACTACACAGACAAAAAGTAACCACAAGGAATCAACCGTTTCATATATCTGTCAGATTTTCAAGACATTTGTAAACTTGCATGCATTGAAGATATAAACAGGATCCGTTATGTACCATTCTAGAGGTGGTGAAGTCCATCTCCAGATGGTCAGCAATCTTCTGTAGTGCAGCCAACTGTGCATCCAGCTCTGACAGGTGAGATGAGAACCAGACTGTAGAAGGTGCTGAGACCGCACTTTGAAGTCCAATGTTCTTTGTCCTTATGGCTTCAAAGAGCTCAGAGTCAGATGGATCTGCAGGTTCCTGTGGAGGGATTCTCTCTTGTTCCCTGTTTGACTCAATGTAGCTGTGTGAAGGAGACTCCTCAATGATATCTAGAATACATAAAATAATTAGAATATATGCAATATACACGGATACTTTAAACAAGTATAAAGCTATATCAAGACCTGGCTGAGTGATGGGCATCAGGGTATCCTCCTGAATGGTGACAGGCGGTTGTGGATCAGCAGCAGGATGAGAACTCCTAATGACAGAAGTCGCAAGGACATGAAGCTGAGCAGAAGAAGGTGGGGGAGAGATGGAAGGAGCAATCCTGGTTCCCGGGCTGACATAGGGTAAATCCTGGTGCTGCGTCCCGTCCTCTAGATCCAAGACAGTTAAGAAGTGGTGGCCAAGCTGATCATGTGAGAAAGAAAGACAGAATATAAAGACACATATATTATGCATTGATTATAGTGAGTGATTTCCAGAATGCATGTTTAATGTTATAAAGATATTAGTGTGCATTCAATATGGATGGAAATATTAAGTAATCTGTGCCCTGTTATTCTCATATATGTGAAATAGTGATGAGACATTTTCAGCATCTTGGTAGGAGGTCAGATTGTACTAGTATCACCGTTATATGCACTAATGTGCTGTGAATTGAAATCGTTAAATAATATAATGCAGAAAGAAGGACTTTCAGACACGACCTTAGGTCCACAATACACATCCCCTTAAAATCTGTGGTGCTCCACACTGCATGTCGAGGATCTCACCACATTCTTCTTCTCCGGTGACGGTGCTGTCTCCACTGTGTCTTGAACAGGCACCTCTCTGTAAGACTGTGTATTACCCGCTGGATAAAGAAAACACACACACACACAATAGTTGAACTCTTCATTTTATCCACTAGAAACAAGAGGCTGTGCGTTGTCCTTGTACCGACAATTTCAACTTACCATGAGGACTACTCTCTGTCACAGAGGCTTGGGCGGATTTATTTACAAGTGTGGGAGAACAAGCTGAAAGAAAATTTAGATATGATAAACGGCTTTCTGAGATACACTACAGACACTGTCTGATGCAGAAGAGAATTACTTTGGGATGGATCAAGACAATTATTCATTAACAATTGAAAGCACTGCAGTTGTATCAAACTTTACCTTCTGCCTGACTCACCTGGGTCTGTGTTGGTGAAAGCATCGTGGCACTCTGGAGGTCTTTTACATGTAGAAGCAAAGGCATGAAGCTCTGCTGCAGTGGACCCCGCCTTGTCTAATAACCTCTGACCAGTAAGCAAGGTGTCAACGGATCCTGGGAGTTAAAGAACAACAGATCAATAGGATTGTAAATTGGACATTGTGATGTTCCCGAGTGTTCATATTATACATGTTAAGGGCTGATGGATAAATTGCTGTGAAAAATGGATTTCCAAGATGCTCATTTAGCAGAGCTGCCTTTACTACATTACCAGTTCAACCCAACTTCAAATTAGTCTGCTCATATGATTATCTTTAGGCTCAACAATGTGAGGACACAGACTTTTAAATGCATTTCATCAGAATGTGATCGCTGCCAAGACACTGAGGTGTGTGTAGTTTGACACTAACCAGGTGGAAATGCAACGTCCTCTCTAGTGGGGATTTCTTGAGAAACTGCAGGCTCATCATTTATTGGCTCTTCTTGTGGCTATATATTGGGAAAAAACAGATAAAGGACTTAAAGCATTGCTGATCGTACAAAATAAATCTCACTAGAATTACAAATGTTATAAATGTTCCACCTCTTGTGTCGGGATGATGGACTCATTCGGTTTAAATGACACACTGGCCGTCCGAGCCTTCTCTCTCCTCTTCTGCCTGTAAATAATACAGAATAGACATATATAGTGATATCCTTATCGTTAGAAAAAAATGAATCATATGAAAATGAAGTTATGTGTTTGCCTCTTGCTGGAGTCGGTCCTAGGAGAAGTGGTAGCTCGTCTACGGTTTTCAATAGTTGGATCGACTCTGAGAAACTGCAGCCGAGCCTCTTCAGGTATGTGCCTCCCGACCACTAAACCTGTCAACTCCTCCATTGACATCAGATGGGTCATTTGGGCTGAAGGAGCTGCTGAGGGTAACGACTGTGGTAGAGAAAAACATCTGGGCATAAATGAAAATGATACAGATTAAACAAATCTCATAGTAATGGTAGAGCTTCATACCTCTTTTGGTTCAGCGTCTATGTGTAGAAGCTTCATCATAGGTGTTTCTGGCATCGGTGTTCCACTGAGGGTAAAGGCTCTGGGGGACGGTAAGGGTATTTTGGGGAATGTGATGATGTTGTGTTGATCAGGTTGAGGGTGCAGCAGACGTAGGTATTGTGTTGGTGCAACTCTGTGATCAGGTAAAGTAGGAGGAAGTATTGAAACCTCTGGCTGCTGGGATCTCTCCCATGTCTGGTTCTGGGGATGAGATCTCGTCAGAGTGGGGTCAGGTGGATTGGTGTTAAAACTGAGTTTTCTTTTTGATGCTGGTCGGTTTCTATCCTTGAACTCAGGCTGATGGGATTCCAGAGTTGCAGGATTTTCAGTGAGTGGCACCCGGGGCCCTTGGGCTGGGGGATAGTGTGCTGGAGGGTTAGTTTGTATGTCATCTTTAGAGTGCACTGCCATAGGGGCACTGGGAATTGCCTGACTAGTGTTAGTGGTGGTCAGAAGCCCTTGAGAGAAAGGGATTAACCTCCTATGTTCTCTGCACTGAGTTTCTGGGGACTCTGTCTGTACAGAGAGCGGTTGAAATTCCTGAAAAAAGAAAAAAACATGTAATTAGCCTGGTTTTCCTGTGATGTCAAATTTAGGAAAAAATATCTGGGCAATACCTGAGCATTTCCACCTGCAGCCTGGACATTGCATTGTAGATTCCTGATGTTTTGAAGCTGACCGCCTGTTGAACTGGGGTTTGCTGTGCTCTGTATGGGAAGCTGACATGCCTCCATGCATGCAGGGGCCTGACTAACCTGAGGGTTGCCAGATTCTGAACTTGGCAAACACGTATGTGTCTGAGATGCCATAGACATGGCGCTTTGATGCGGTAAGGCACTTTGTTGAGGCATGAAATTGTTAGATGAAGGCACATTAGGGATTAAGTTGTTTAAACTAGACTGGGCCAAAGAGGAGTTCTGCTGGGCAAGTTGCAGGTTGGAAAATGAAGCTCCCAAAACCTCCATCAGGCTCATGTAGTTGATGTTCTGCAACACAGGACAAATACACTTAAAGTTATCAATCAAGTAAAAGGCTGTTGCGGCATCGAGAGCGTGTGTTCTTACCTGGACCAGTTTGAATAAATCTTCCCCCAGGCGCTGTCTCATTGGCGGAGTCTGAGTGGGTGTTGGCATATTGGGGCAAATAGGAGCAACAGTGGGGGCGCCAGCTGTGGAACATTGTGGCTGAGGCCTTGGAGGTTCTACGGCTGTGTTGGGGAACAATGCTGCAGTGGAATCAGGGAGCTCTGCATGGATCAGCCCCTCAGGCAGGACAGTGGGGAGACCTGGGGGCTCTGGGTGTGGAGGGGCTTGCAGGCTTCCAGCATGGCTACAAAACAAACAAGCAACAATGATTTTACATGTCTTGGCCTGGGGTTTCCCAGTGTGGTGTTAATGAAATATTTTTTAAATATTGTTATTTATTTGTAGTACAGTACTTGCCTTTTTAGGACTTTCTGATTATATATTTATTTTACTTCCTATCTTTATGTTGATTGTAAGCATCAGGAAAGATTCCTTGTATTGTGATTCTGATTGGTGAGCTATAACTATAGTAAACACACAACATGATAAAAAAATAAATAATTTTAAATTCAAAACTCACAGAGAAGTTGAACTGGTCATGTCTTTTACGGAGACAGAGACATCCAGATCAGCAAGCTGTAAACTCTTAAAAAAAAAAAAGACAGTTATTTATGATAATGACCAAACACAAAATAATGTGAATGGGAATGCTAATATTCACCGTTCCAGGTGTGCAGACTTTTACAGAGATGTTCCCATCAGATATAGAGGACAAAACCTCCAAGCCCTCACTGTCACTACTTATACCTATGAAAAATATCATGTTAATTAATATCCATTAATAAAACTCCACTGTGATAGTTTGAATTGCTCCAGCATCATACCGTCTTTTTCAGGTTGAACTTCTAAATCATCAAAAGATGGTTGTGGTGAACATGACGGGCTCCTCTGAGCATCGGATATCAGGTCCTCTTGGTCGTTGGGGAGCGATGTCCTGTGAAGTATCTGTTCCTCTGCTTCACCTGTATGAGAACATCTGCAGGGACATAGATGTTATAGAAGTACAGTGGAATCTTAGCTTAGCAGCTGCGTGTGAGATTAAACCATTTGAACTCCTCAACCAGCCTGTAGCATACAGAATCCTATAAAACAACTGATAAACCTCACAGACACTAACAGATCACACTGTGTTTATATGATGACTGAAACTTCCCCCAGGATATTTGGATTGGAAGAACAGTGGGCACTCACATGGACTGTTCGTCTTGTATATTTTGATCAGGACCGGTGATGGGAGTGTTGACTGATCCAGGGTAGCCTGTATCAACACTGCTCTCTCTCTCCAGCTTCTTATCCAGTTCAGGTTGCAGCACCGGGGCGACCGTCCATTGTGGTTCCGGAACTTGAATGTGGGGACTGTAGCTGTAAGCCCCAAGTAAGGCAGAGTACCTGCGCTGCAGCAGGCTGAGGGAAGTGAGAACAGCAGGTGCAGAGGCTTTGACACGAATCATGACTCCTTCGTCAGCTGTTCCTCCAAGCCCTTCTCCCTTCAACTTCTTCTTTTTGCCATGATGTCCCAGTAGTACCCTCCTATCAGCCCAGCGTAACATCCACTCGAGCAGCCTGCCAAGCTCTGGGAACTGAGCCTCTAATTTAGGATCCAGGAACTGCTGCAGTTCGATCACAGCTTCCACAGAAGAGCCAAATAAAAAGGCACTTTGATTCGGGTTAGCGTCAGAACCAGCGTGCCTTCCGTTCAGTATTTGGTCTAAAGGCACACTGCTCTGCTGGCGCAGGCCAAACAAACCTGTTTGCCTCTCAGTTCTGAGCCGAGGGAGAAGGGGATTAGAGAGGTTTGTTCTGGATACGGAGCCCCCCATTCCAGGCTCAGGTGTTGTGCCTCGTTTCATTGGCTTGTAGCAGCAGCCGGCTCTGAATACCGGAGGATCACTGCAACCGTGTTTTCTCGAGGGATGCTGCCCATCTGTTTGACGTCGATGTAAAGTTGTGAGGACATCAAAGGTGAGAGAATGCAGCTCTCTCTCCCTCAGCTTGGAGCAGAAGGCGGTCAACAAAGGTGGTTCACTGACCGAGTCCCCCCCATCAGTGCTGTCCTTCTCCAGCACATAGCTGAGGAAGAGCTCCAGGAAATTTAGATATTCTTCATCTTCCAGCTCAAACTCCCATGTGCTAACCACAGGCAGGGAGGGCAGCTCCACGTTATGTTGGCTTTCATTTTCCTCAGTATCTCCTGGGTGACTCTCCTCCTTAATCACCCCCTTAATCTTAACAGCAGTCCTCTTGGCACTCTCTTTGTCTTGTATTTTCGCTTTTTTGCTCCTAGAAGAAAAAAGAGCACAAAATAAGCCACATCATAGATTTGTGATACATCAGTATAATGACAATGCTTTGAAAGGACGCCAGCTACCTGGGTTTGGTTCTGCTATGCTGGTCAGGGGAAATAGCCTCAGATTTATTGTCCATTGTGTCTCCGTCACAGCAAAGGGGCGGGAACCCGTAGTCTGTTAAAGTGCTGGTGCTCAGACTTGTGCCTAGTGAGAGTTGCCTTAGTATAGCCATCCCATGCTTGCTTCCCCTGTCTTCCTCTTCCTCCTCTTTCTCCCACAGATGAAGCTCAGGGGGGCCTAAGTGCCTCTTCAAACGCCCAAGGTGTTTTCTCCTCTGCCGGAGTTTGTCCTGAATCAGAATCATCATCAACTCACTTGCCTCCTCGTTTTCCCCCTCTGGAGAAGAGACAGGATGCAGTGGATGAATGAAGACGTATTTAAACGATAATGATTTATGTACATTTACAAAATTGAATATTGATCAAACTAGGATACAGTGATCATAACCACGTTTTAGGAGATTATCATTTCTGTAGTTTTGATTTAAAACTGTTCAGAAATGAGGTATAAAGAATTCAATACAAGCACCAGGAAACCAACACAGTTTGTTATAATATGCAGTCCTTGAAGTTAAGTGATGAACGAAGGTGTTCGTACCAAGGACTTTGCATTGCCTCAGTCTCTGCAGCAGTGAGTTATACTTCTCTCTCAGAGGGACTCTGACAGACTCTTCCTCCCCCGGGAAGGCATGTGCCAGTGTGTCTGCCACCTAAGAAGAAGAACAGCCAGGACTGAGAAATGCACTCACTCTCACTTCAAGGTCATTCTGTTTTACTTTCATTAAAAATTTCAAAGTAAGACAAGGCAAGAAAAGTTTTTTTTTTGTACCAGGGTAACAGGAGGCAGTTCAGACACAAGGCTGAGCAATATGTCCTGGAGGATTTCCTCAGCGTTGAGGAAGTGAGAGAAAGGAAGATAACGACGGGCCCATTGCAGAGCATCAACGCAGGCAGAATTCCCTCCTGAATCACCGGAGATCTAAGAGCCATAAACACACACAAATACTTACAGAGCACAAATGGCTGAGTATGTTTCTACATAAGCATGTGAAGACTCAAACACAGATTTCCCACCTGTGCATCTCGACCACGCTGTCTGGAAGCCTGATACTTCCTGCAGGATAAAGAAAGCTGATCCCTGACATGCAGCATCCAGCATAAACCGCACAGCTCCCTGAAACAGACTTGCAGTAGAGAAATAGTCAGTAAATACTATCTGAATCTAGATAATTGCTGATGATTTGTACAGTGCAGCAATAGTTGCATCTTACTAATAGTTTGAATGGTTTCAGGGTCCAGGTCTTTATTAGGCCCCCTGAAAAACCCACCGCGGGTTACAAACTTCATCAAGCCCTCTGGGAAAGCCTTTTCCTCTTCAGCAGCTGATGGATAGGAGTACTTCTTCTTGATCTGAAGAAAAAAGATGAAGAAGATGGTAGAGTACTTCAATCCAACATGTCAAGGTGAGGAAACTGTTTTGGAAATCACAAAATAAAGATGGAACATGATAGCTAATCTACAAGACATAACCAAGCATGCTTAGGAAGTTCATCTTTATTTCCTATTTTCTCAATAAGCCTCGTAAAAAATGTAAACAAATGCGAAAAACTTGACATTGCTACAGACAAATTTGACTGCATTCAATTTTAAACAAAGTAAAAATTCACATCCTGTAACACTGAAATAATAAAACTTCAATTAAGGCCTCGGCAACAGCCTGCGTCTACTGTGTTTGTGCGTTGACGAACCTCTTGCTTTTCATTTCGGCGGTAGATTAAAAAACCCTTACAGCCCTGGAAAGTACCTTGTGGAGTATGTGTCTGGCCCGGCGGAGATGGCTGATGTACCACTGAGCAGCAGGATGGCAACAATGAGCAGATCTCAGCAGTAACAGTAATCTCTGGAGAACTCCAGACACTTTTTGACGTGATGCAAATTCTGCAAACTGCCCTAAAGGCCCTTCTGGGTCCTGAAAATGACACACCAATATTTAGATTTGGCAGATATAGAGAGAATTTACAAATAAGGGCAACTTATTTCTAATGTACCTGTGTGTTGGGGGAAGGCTGGGGACAATAAAGAGGTGGGGCAGGCAAATACAGTCCATTGTGCACCAATGCAGAAAGGCAAGAACACAAGTCCTTAACTGTGTTCAGCAAGGAAGACAAAGGTGAAGAGAGAACATTCACTCCAGCCATGACTGACGCCTTCAGAATCTCCTGTATGGAAACCTGTAACAAGTCCAAGTCTTCTCCTTCCAAAGGGTCTTGTAAAAGGAGACGATAGAAAGTATTCATTGATTAAAATTCAAGGGTTCTATGTGTGTTGTTGTCATGTCCTAGTTGTCAGGTTCACTAACCTGTTAAGCTCTTGTCACCATCATTGTCTCTGCGCTCTTGAACGTCAGCCTTATTTCCAAGAAGACGATCCAATTCAGTCTGAAAAATGCTTTGTGGTTCTAAATCTACTTGGAGGTGAAGCTCTCTCCTCTTAAATCTGTTATACAAGAAGCACAACAGTCACTGATATTCTCATGAAAATCATTCACAATACACCTGTGTATTCCTTGATAATGCTGCATGCACTGACCGAGTGAAGTCGAAGTGGTCAGTGCAGTAGCGATTATAAGCTAGGCTAAGAGAGGCTGCTGTCTTCCAGTCCCCCAGATGATAAGCCAACCACACACTCTCAGGAAGCAGACCCCCGAGCATGAGCAGGTCCTGGGCGTAGTCCACTGTCCACGCCTCTGACACCTGCTGTTGTCGAACTGCTCTCGCTACCTCCTCCTGGCACAGTGGCACCAAGCGCCCAACACTGGGGGCTGAGAACAGATACCAAATATATAAACAGAAACAAATCAAAAAGCTTTTAAAGTAGCAAATAATTTGGAAACGCACCATCAGGTAGGTGTATCGGAGGCAGGACGGCCACATTGTGAGGGGGAAGGATGTAGAGCGGCTGATTAGTGAAATAAGAGGCCATGAATCTGCCCAGAGTCTGAATCACTGCACAGGCTGCGTCACTGTGAAGGTCCATTGGTAGCCACAGGTCAGGAAGAGAATCAGCTGCAGGGCACAAAGGCAGAACGACACACATATCATCAGTATAACAAAATACTTCTGGAAGAACATCTGCTTAATACTGAGATAGGTACAATGGCTTTGATATATAACGCTCCACTGTAATTATTGACCTGTTGTGCAAGTTGTGTTGTCCGTCTGGTGTCCAGCCCTGTGCAGCATTAGGTGGGCCATATGGTCTCCTAACTGCTGGGCTCGTCTAAGCTGGTACTGGGACAAAAGACTGTATAGCAGTGCCAGACAAAGTCGTGTCTCCTGGAAGACGCTACGGTGACAACCTAACAGAGAGACAGAGTTACTATTTGAGACTGGAGCGTCCATTCATGGAAAAACTGAAGACGTGGTTCTTACTTTTTTTACTTTCTTCCCAAATTTGTGAACGCCAGGTATCAGCGCTGTTTGAGTACAAGCCCGACAGGAAAAGATGTTCACCTGGGGAGACGGGAATTAAATAATGAGTTAAAAAACAAACATGATCAGAGAAATTCGGATACTTGCTACTGCTAGGTAACAGTTGTCAGTGTCACTCTCTATTTACACGTGAAGCTGTGTTCAACAATATTGTGCCAAACTTTCTTTCTTTTCTTTCGTACTTTCTCTTAAACAAATA
This sequence comes from Macroramphosus scolopax, assembly GCA_901007825.1. NCBI lineage: Eukaryota > Metazoa > Chordata > Actinopteri > Syngnathiformes > Centriscidae > Macroramphosus > Macroramphosus scolopax. The sequence goes on from CAAKHC010015266.1 coordinate 37,674, forward strand.
GTTAGTTTGTTTCTAACCTGGGTAGCTCAGCAGTGTGGGACCGTCCTCTAGCCTTTGTCCTGTAGCCTGCAGAGCTGTTTGGATCTGGGACATGATGACAGACAGCCGCTGATGTTCCTCTTCCCAGCCATCAAAGCCTTCAAAGCCTTTCAATTCTTCCATGTATCGCTGGGTGATCTCGTAGATGTACTGCCACACTCCAAACAATCTGGACAAAATTCACAACTCTTGCTTGACTATGAGACAGGCTTTACGTCCGGCCACCCAACATATGACTTACCCTGTGTAAGACTGATATCAAGAACAACTAATATTTTAGGGTTTGCCCAATAACTCTGATGTATGACAAGGAAGAGAGACTACCTGCTGGACGGTCGCTGGGGAACAGGAAGACCATGACATACAATGCCGGATTCCTCATCTTTCCCGTCCTGTAGCAGAGGCACATAGTAAACATCTGAAGGCCAGCATTGCAGTGACTGTGAAAGAGGGTCCTTCTCTGCTGACGACCAGACAGTTCTTTGCTGCAGGCCGTAGGTGTGGTCCAGGGAATCAGAGACCATCTGTAAGATGAGCACTGCTGAGGACAGACTATCAGATGATAGCAGACCAGGTTCGATGGTCAGCAGCAGTCGTACCAGCCGTTTGCTGAGCTTTATCACCAGCCCCAGGCAGGCTGGCCCATCTGAGTGAGTGCTATCCCAAGGAAGAAAAGCTAGAACAGCTTTGAGAAGGTGCAGGAGGCGAGTAGAAACTGAGGGGTTCTTTTTCCCGGTGTGGACATTGGGATTAGAGATCAAATGGAGTAAAGCAGCAAATCGCACCACACAGTGGAGGGTATACTTCAGTAAATCAGTTCTGTTTTCCACACTGTTTCCCAGAGAGAGGCTTAAAGACCAGGCTGTCAACAGCCTGCTCTGGATCTTCCCGAGCTCACGATGGAGATGATGAGCGTTCCTCTCTGTTTCATGATCTGGGCTAGGGGCAAGTCTCGTGTCAGTGTGTGTATCCAGTGCATGGACGGTATCAAACATTGAGGCAAACTCCAGACGTCCGCCATCCTCTGTGTGAGAACCAGCAGGAGGTCCATCTACATCCGAATCCCCCTCAAAGAAAGTCTAGGACACCAAACAAATGAACATTAAAGACAGCAAACATATTGTACATGAACACAGTACAGCAGACATGACACAATATTACCAGTGACATCACATGTAGTAAGAGCAGTTTAGATGGACGTCTACAGCTTTAATTTTCTTTCTTATCCAATTTAACAAACCTGGAATTTTTCCAGAAGCTCCTTGGTGCCGCCAAATGTCCCCTGGTCCTGCAGGAAAAGAGGCAAAGTGGACTCTTCTGTGGCTGCTGGAGTGACCGGATCGGTGGTGTTTGGCGCACAAGTCACACCTGATTTGAACTCCTCAAAGCTGCTGTCCAGATTCACGTACGATACAGACTCCCAACACGTCCTCACATGTATCTGAAGATAATAAATGTGAAACTATATTGTGAGGAAAGATGCTACAGAGAGTTTCAAAAAGCCCTTCCTCTTCATTTACACTGGAAGATGAGTATTTATTCATAGCACTCATTTTAAATCAGTAGGTCGACCAAACAATTCAAGAAATAAATACCTGTGATTTATCTACAATAGAGCTGGCCTTCTCGAGGTCCTTGGTAGTGTCCTTTAGTAGAGTTTTAAGCAACAGAGCAGGAGAAGGCCTACCCAGTACCCTCAAAACTGTGGCCATGTAGCCATCAGACACAATGAAATACAACATCCGTGGATGCCAGGTCACAGAATACCGTTGCCTCATGACATCCCGCACTGACATGCTAGAACTGCAGAGAGACGCATCCGCTGTTCCAGCAGACAGTGGTGGCCTGCGAGTAGATGAACGTTAATTACAAAAAAAGGCAATTTATACAGTTAAACACCATCACCCCATTTTAAATTGGATTTACAATTCATTCATGCTTGAGACACACGGTTAAGATTAACTCTCATGCTGAAAAGTGGTAGTTAAGCAATCAATATACGACTACAGATGGAGACAAGAAAACAAAAGAACATCAGCCCAAACAAATCAATGACTGGGGTACAAAGTGATGAGTTGACACTGACCGGTAAGTGACCAGCGGGTGCAGGGGAAGGAAGTGTGCAGGTCCAAAGTCAATATTGCAACCAGAGCTTGTTAGAGTGAGAAGCCCTCCGAGGCGAGCCAGCATAAGAAGAGAGCCTCTCTTGAGAACACAGGCCAGGAAAAGGCCATCAGGTGACCAGCTCACACTGCCCACCCAGTACGACCTAAAAAGAATACATTATCTTATAATTATAAATACTTTCACTCTAAAATTTCAAAGAACTATTCACAACAGGGCAACTCACGAGAAGTAACAATCTTTAATTGTAATTGTGGAGGACTTAGTGCCTGTCTCCATACGATAGTGCAGATAGACTTGAAATGATTAAATGCATGCAGACTCTACTATGTAAAACAGTGACCACTCAGTTAGAGACCTACTACCGCCATATTTATACTGACTGACTGACTGACTGACTGTCTGAAAATAGCTGATGTATTTATCCATACTGCACCTTATGTATTTAGAGGGGATGTCCTTCTTTATGCTTCCACATCCTCCCAGACCACTTGATATGGAGACAAAATTCTGGGTGCTCACGAATAGGACCTGTGTTGCCTGCATTCAAAACAAGTATATGAGCATATTTCTAAAGGTGGATCTGGAAAAACTGTTTAAGATGTGCCGAATGCTAATGCAAAGTCAGTGCTAACCTTAGGCTGTCTCTGGTTGAGAACGATGGCTAACAGTCGGCCATCGGGAGAGAACGCTGGTATCATTGCCCCTCTGGACTTCACCGGTTGGCAGGATGGGGTAAGACGCGACATGGAGTACGTCTTGGTGGCCCAGTGTATGCTGTATCCCACAGAACTATCGAGAGAAAAGTGTGCTTGTAACTAATGTCAGATAAAGTGAGAGTCCTCACAATTACATGGACATTGCCACTCACCCAACTCTCACATGACCCTCCTCCCATTGAATTTTCAGGCAGGTGATGATTAGCTTCTTCCCAGATGTGAATACAAATGCTGATAAGCAGGCATCACCCATAGCCTGTAAGGGAGAATCGGAGGAAGATATAAAAAGACATAACAAGTATGGAAAATAACTCAATAGTCTAAAAGAATTGGAGGGAAAGTCTTTAGAATGGTGCGATTTAAAATATGAAGCCATTCATAAGAAGTTTACAAACCTCTGTCTTCACAAAGATTGTGTGTTTGGATGCTTCTTTGTCTTGTGGAGAGGGAAGAAGGGTATCTTGAAGGGACTGTATATGCGCCCAGCGTCCCTTTATTGAGCCATCGCGTACCCCTGTCAGGTCCCTGAGGTTAATGCACTCCCATAAGAACACTTGGCCAGTTGTGGTTACCAGGAGCGCACGCAAGCCATCCCCTGAAACCTTGATGGACAGTCGTGTGGCATTCCCTGTGAAAATACAGACAAATGCATCCAGATTCAAGAATTATTATTTCCGTGGATTGTAGCACAGACAAATACAATTGGCAAATTACATTCCAAGTTAAAAAGAAGATAATATCTGGACTAGAATATGCACAAGTGGGTTCCTGTAATGAAAACCCTGACAGCATACAGTTTAAGAAAACACTGGTATGACACACACTGACAAATACATACAGCCCCTACCTTGAATAGCAGAAATCAGATTAACGACTTCTGGGACTGCTGCAGCAGTCTTCAACAAGTCTTTATCCCTGTTCCACAGAAACAGCTCCCCTGAGCCCAAAAGTCCACAAAGCCACATACCTGAAAATAAGAAACAGCTGAATGTATTGTTACGATCGGCAGGTGACTTATGGTGTCTTATTTGATCTGTTGCAATGAACTAACCATTGTGGGATGACGCCATCGTCACCACACTGTTAAGCAGAGGATGGAGTTTAGGAGTCTTCTTCTTGGTGCGACCAGACACCATGTTGATCTCACTGATCCGTTTGTCATCTAACAGAAACACAGACTCCTTCTCCTAGAGTGGGACATTTTACAGGTTCACAGTCATTATCCTTTCGGGGTAGTAGATAGTTATCAAGTCACCTTCAGAAATGCTGTGCGTTTCATTTTCTTTACCTGCCCAAGCCAGCAGAATCGCGGCCAAGGTTTCTTCCTTTTTATGCTGGATGACAAAACAACCTCTAGCTTTAGCTCCATGTTTGAGAGCAGCATTCGTTCTTCCCCGCGATTATGCATTCAGGAAGGGTTCATCGAGATAACGGGACCCCCGCTATATGAACGAACACATAGATAAAGATAATCAGCTAAGAAGAGCAATGCTAGTTTGTTTACTCAAACGTTAAACATAACAATTAGCCATACGTATATGTTAACTTCTTAAATGTCTAATGAAATTGTTTTTCTCTATAAGTATTAATTGACATGCATTGACAACGTTAATGTATAATTTTAGCAAATTTTGTCTCTTGCTTTAATCATCAAACACCATCACTTAGGGTAAATCATGCTGTTAAACTACAGCTACTCCTAGCTAGCAAGCTAGCTGTTTTTACTTGCTTTGCGGAACAGTTATACCAAAAAAAGACTAACCAGACTATTTCCACGACATTGGTTACACTCCAGTGTTGTACTCGCATATGTTGGTTACGTTATCCGACTATATACCTATGGTTTAACATGTTTTACAATAGATAACCATGAAATTGTTCGAAACTCCCTCCGCTTCATCAGTTAAAATTGTTTCCCATGATCCTCCAAGAGGAAGCTTCAATCGTTGCCGTAGGAACGTAGGCATGTGACAAAGATACTGAGCAACAAAGATGTTTTCAAAGAGTTGCGCTAATGGTATGAAGTGGGACACGTTTCCGGTCTCAAATGTGGGCGTGGTCGCGTCTTCCGCCAATTCCGCTCTACTTCGTTCAGAAGGGTTGTGAACATCATGTGAATGAATGACAGCAAGTTGTACCTGAGTTTCACGTAACAATACTTTTAAATGTGTGTTATTACGGCTCAGCAGCCATTCAGTGACCGTCCATCACCATAAGAAGAGATGTGTTACCATATCACGCGAAATATAGCCTCCATAACCTTAAAGCGAGGTTTGATACTGCACCACAAGGATGGGGCTTGCCAGCTGCGAACAACATTTGGCTGAAACAGCTGATAATTTTAAACTGATAACTAATAAAATATGCAAATATTTTTCATTTCACAAGGTGAACTCCGGGATGCTGCAATGTAAAGGTAATTCCCAGTGTTTGTGCACTGGAGGCTCAAGTTGCCGCATCATGCTTGTTCATGCTTAATTAATACACAAATCAAGCTCTTCTCTTAAAATCGGATTTCCTATGAGCAGGGAACATTTCCACTTTGATCCATGAATGTAAAAACAGCCTTTTAGGGTCAAACTCTATGGCATTGTGCACAAACATCATTCATAAAGGCAGTTGCAGGACGCTCATGTTCAACATACCTACCAACATATTTTTATCTAGCAGTATTCAAAGTCTCATTTAAATGATTAAATATAATAATCAAGAGATTGGGAATAGTAAGTCTTCATTCCATCACTACTAAGCTACATCTATGGGAGTTTCCCGTGAACTCCCAAAATGGCATAATATAGCCCAACGCCGAATACTGTTGCATGAACATTTATTTGCCAGCAGGTGGCAGCATGCTACTGCAGGGTTTCCTTATGTCTGCCAGCATGGCAAGTGTTGTTTAGTTCACATGAAAGCCA
>CAAKHC010015266.1:44282-57053 GCA_901007825.1 Macroramphosus scolopax
AAAGTAAACACTTCTCAGCAGCAACAACAGCAACAGAGGGTCAGAGTATATCTGCTGCAAGTCACAACACTTGCTGAGCATTCAATTTAATTTCTCAGCAAACAACATCTGTCTTGGACTGATTGCATTTGCCATGAGTGGGTCGTCAGTTTCTGATGTATATCTGTTGATTTGTGCCAACAATATCAACACACATTGAGCTGGTAGTTAGTTGTATAACAGGCAAGAAAGCTGTTAAATATTCATCGATGAAACAAGAAAAAGGACAGATGAACTTATTAAAGTGTGGTATTGAATTCTTAGACGGAACAGACCTGCAGATTTGTGTTGGTTCAACCTGTCCAGAAACCAAAGTATAGGGTGTTATGTGAGTGACAATTTCTTGTCTGGGAACATACCACCTTGAGTCTTGTCATCCACATGAGGTTGCCGGGCAACCAGAGGACACTTCAGAATGTCACTATGCCCGGCCTTGAAATTGTCGCATACACAACATGCTTATTTGCTTGTTGCTTTTCTTGTTTCTTGTTGACGGCAAGTAAATAAGCAGCTGCCATTTTAAGCAGCGAAAGCACAGGTGTACATAATGACATTAAAGATGGCTCTAATAAATTCCAGCGTCCCAGTAATCTATAACACTGTGAGTGTGAGTGAGCCAGCATGAACGATACAAGGCCCTGAAACTGAAGCAGCTAACTGGAATTCAGACGTGATTCATTTCATCATTTTCACCTTTCTTATTCTGACTTTTCAAAATTGATTCTGGGAAATGGTTCATATTTTGTATGACAACATCTTCAGAAGAAATAAACATGTGAACACACACATACACACACGCACAGACAGGTGCATTCATCCTTCCACTAATTCACATTCCACATTGGAATGTTCTTTTCTGTTTGAATATCATGTTCTACACTGTCACTTCACTGCGTTAAAACTGTACCTGTCAAAGATGGCTGATTCCTTATAGTGGAGGAAATAGGTTTTAGGGTCAAAAGGCTTCTGTTGAAACCACAGGCAGGATTGCGACTAGAGTTTTGGTCCCCTGAATACACATCATATTCGACCCCATCATCTATTCTACATTGTGTTCTATGATGATTTATGGGCCCCTTTCAGTTTTGGGGACCACACAGCTTCAAAAGGAAACATTGTACTCATCCGCCTCTAAAGGGAGAGACCCTACAGAGGTTAACTTTCCTTCTTTTGTATTATTTGATAGTCTGCATACAATTTACCTCCCACTGCCCTATAGACACCGATGTCAACAGGCTTTTCAGGAATCTCCGGCATCTAATTCATATAAAATCTGAGGCTATCGGAGTGACCTTTTTTAAATTATAAGCTAATGTGTGAGAGGGTGTCTTTCCACTGAGTCCTTGTGTTGCTCTAAACAGGTGCCGTCACCATGGCAAACCCAGTGCTGCGTTTGAGACACGCAGCTGATTCAGATCAGCTAATTAGACTGCTCCTTTCATGTGTAGGATGTTTGGGGGAAAGAAAATGCTGTCCAAGTCATGCGACATGAAGCACACACGTCCAACGGATTTACACACATTCAAAGAATTTTGACTGGAAAAACTGTCTGAGTACATTTTTAGACAGGAGTTAATTTCCGGTGGTTGGTAATAGCTGATTACACACACACACACACAGACACACACACACGCAGACACAACGTCCATCTCATGGGTCCATTCTCAAAATAAGCAGATTCTGGGAGACTATGTGGCAGTGACAGATAATGTTAAACTGTTGTCAAATATTCTGTTTAACTCTTCATCACAGCATGCTGAAACAGATCTGTCAGTCAAGCAGTGCAGTGTGATAAATAGCCATTAAGCTCAGATTCTTCTCAGCAGCAAGCAAAGCAGTTCAGTTTCAGCTTTTCCAGAAGTCAGCAATCCCATTTTCTACAAGTGCATCGTCTAGTATTTACAATAGTATAGCATTCTGTGTAACCAGTAGTTACTTTTGATTCAGTACTTTATAAGAGTTGTTAATGTTGTGGGAAAATAGTCAAATTGCTGCTTCTTTGTTTGCATTAATTGTTTTTGTATACGCATTTATGTTGATGAGCTTAGGTTTGACTGATTTGTGCATTGCTTGAGACCTTCTTGTCTTGACTTGAGACTAATTTGGGACTTTCAGAAATGACTTGGTGCTCAGTGCTTGCTTCATGCTTGCTCCCTTCCTATCCAGCCCACTCTTTGTCCCCAGGAATCCTACACACACCTGTTCCAGTTCAGGCTCCAATATGGAGAGGGAAAACACATTTTGCTGTGTAGCTTTCTCCATCGACCGATGCTGCAGGAATCAATAAAGGACAAAACTTGCAGTGCAGTTTGGATTTTCTACCAGACGTCCTTCTCCTTTAATTTTTTTCCGCGAAACAGCAACGTGCTTAATTCGACGGGATCCGCGTCACTGCAGCGACCGCCCACTCTGCCCTCCGATTGGCTGATCCGTGGGAATATTCAAATAAAGCCTTGATTGATTGGCCCGGAGCCGGTTTCAACAGTGCAGGGGACTCATTTCCATCCCCACATCAGTGGCACTCACATCGCTCTCCCTCCCCGGCTTCCGAGATACAACACAAGCTCCTGCGAGGAAAAAAAAAACGTAAAAATAATCTTTTCTACGAGCGGTAAATATGCCGAGGAGATACAGCTAACGGAGCCAGGCTGATCTATGGATATTCCCCCAGAGCTTCCCGGTGCTCATCGTGAAATCAGTGGCGAGATTTGTTTTTGCAAAGGAAATACGCCTTCCGACCAGGAGTGCAGCCTATCAGCCGGGGCGAACCAAAGATAAACAAGCCTGATGATAAGACCGAACTCTGTAAGACATCACATGTGTGTTTATATTCTGTTCCTGCGTGTTTCCGTCTGTTTAACGGTGCTAGAAAACGATGCTCAGGTCAGACTAGTGTGTTTGCTTGAGGAGTTGTGCCAGATGAATTGCTGTGTAGACTGCATGCCAATAGTAAGAAAAAAGACTTGGGGTCGTACAGATGCTTCAGAGCAATGATATAAGGATTCGCCCTTCATTGATTTTTAGGTCGACAGCGCTGAAGAGATGAAAGATACCCAGTGCCCACTGATGGATAGTGTCCTGCTGTTGGCTAATGTTTATTTATATGGGTCGAATCCAACTATCAGGTCTGTTATTTACGTTATTTATAGCCTAATCAATTTAGGCAGACTATTCCCGGAGATGTATAAGCAGTAAGAAATGTCAGGCCTGCGTTTGTTTTATTATAATGGGAGTTAAATACATTTGCATAACAAACAGCTGTAGTTTTCTAAATGGGCTTGTCTGTCAAAACTGCTCCGCTGCGAGCCAATAACAATCTGTCCGCGTTTGTGAGATGGATGACGGCTTTGTGTGCAGTGAAAGCCGCCTAATGTGTCAGCAGCTCAGTGGATACGGGAAGTGCTTTGAAGTATATTATCGGTCATTCAGAGCCGCCTGTGAAGGTTTCCACTACCATTGTCTGGGAGCCGGAGGTGGGATCATCGCACCTCACTGCACCGGTGGAAGCCAAGGTTGAAGGTTAGCTGCAGCAGAAGGGCCTATAGATTATTGTCCAGGTGTGAAATTCTACCCTGCATGCTTTCCTGTTTGTGCCAGATCCTTTATTATCCAGAGGGATGGGTTGTCACAGCTTCCCACCAGAGGCTGAAAGGAAAAGCCTGCAATTTAGTGTTTTTTTTTTAACCCTTTCTGGTTATTTCTAACCAAGAGAAAAATACAAACTTTTATTTTTATTCTGAGGTGTAAGGATTGTCTTTCTTGCTCACGACTTCCCATAAATCTATTCAATTAATGGCACTGTTGAATTGGGGAAAATGTGGTAATAAAAATCTTAGCGCTGTATTAACCTTTTCATCATAAATTATGCAGGATTGACATTCAGTCCATAAGCTACCTATTTCTAAACTTTCACTCTGCCAGCGACTGCTTAGTGCTGCACGCTCCACTAATCTAGCAGCTGGGCTCATCAGTAAAAGGTGCAAATCAGTAAATCACATCTAATGTTTCATATTACGCACTTTAAACAAATGTATATAGCGACAGGGAGTCTAGACCGATTGGAAGAAACAAGGACATTTTGACTTTCTTAGAATAAGACAGAGGATCAATTTTGGTTCTAGCTATCTCCGATGTTCGCAATCTTTGGGCAGTGAAACAGGTAGATCACAGATGCATGATTGTCCTCCGTAGGGCAGCTAGCCTGGGCCGCTGCTTTCTCACGCTACGTTGACTCGCGATCCCCAGGTGAGGAGCTTAGGAGAGAGAGATTGTTTGGTATGCACTATAACTCCTGGTTCTAGGAGTATAGACGCAGTACTGTTGAACAGACATGGTTCCTTTTCCGCTAAAGTGACTCACTATTGCCTCTTGAGGACTAAAGTGGTATTGGAAGACAAGATGGACAGCCACTTACATATGATCCCTTTATTAAGGGATCATTTAAAATGAAAATTGGTATGGGCCACAGCTATCTTGTTCTTGTGTGTTGGAACATAAATCAACTGTTAAATTGAGAGTTTCATACGAGGAAGTTACATTTCCTTGTTTCTTACATTTACGTGGACACACCTACTTTCTGGTGATCTGTCGTTCCCCGTTGGAATGTGACATATGAAGCACTCGCTGGTTCAGATCAGCTACAAATGATCGTTTTAAAGACGGTTAGACATAACCGGTTTTAATTACATATTCATAGGTCATTTGCTTGAAGTGTGGGCCTAAACTTGCTTGAGAGGCTTGTGAATTACGTGGAAATATCAGCAGTCAGCGCGCAGGTGTCCCATGGGGTTTCCCTCTGATCTCGCATCATACCCCAGCAGTAATTCCAACTCTGTGAAGAGAAGGGATTTGTCATTTGGCTGCCTGCTTCCCTTTGCATTCTTAGGAGTGAAACTGAGCTCTGATTTATTGTGAAGTTTCCCAAGGCTCGCTCAATCTACAAGCCTCCTGAATTACCGAACGTAGGAAATGACTCGCCACAACAATGACCTTTTCTGTGATGATTATTACCCAGGCCACTAAAATGACTGATTAAGGTCTTGTCTGGTCTTCCATGCGATCCATGTAGCTTGACGTTTTACTTAAGTGCATTGGGAGTTTCCTGTTAATGGCAAAGAGGCTGATGCAAACTCTGAAAATGAAAACCTATAAGCTCCCAGCCTGTTTGCCTGTCCAGGGTGGATAATGTCCATGGTTTGGTTTCCAAGCAAATTCTCTTGCACACCCTTTGTAATCACCTTTTTTTTTTATCTGTGAAGAGATGTCATGTGTAATTACAGGCAGCCTGCCATCTTCTGAAATCTGTCTAATTGGTCTTTTCATCCTAACAGGATGAAGGGGCAGTGAGACGGGGGTAAAGGGTGAAAGGTTAAGGACTGGGCCTCCGAGGTCATCGGGGAGGGGGACAGGACTGCCAGTGTTATTTAGAACTTGACTAATCTTTATTTTGTCTCCATGATGCCGCCTAGCCATTACTTCCAATGAATGATTGGACTGTCGAAATGCAATTGATGCATCATCATTTGCCCTGAAGAGAAAGGCAGCGAGATGATGACAGCTTTCGTTTGTCCGGAGATCAAAGACCTATTTTCCCCGGAACGTTTCGCTGCGGAGAGCTCATCATTATGTTATCTCTCGCATAAGAGCCATACAGGAAACGTTTTCTCTCCCGTTTCTAATGAGTTTCATGTTTGCTTGAGGATTTTAATGACTTGAAGGGATCTATAACCCTCAACTGTGGAACAGTAAACCAAGCAGCCAGAGGACGTGGCCTCCGGGAGCGGGGGTTGGGGGGGCGGGGAGTCGTCGTTGTAAACTCTTTATTTTGTCTTCCTCTATTGTCTTAACAACCCCAGAAGAGGAGAATGGAAATAACTCCGCGCCCGTTTGAGATAGCTGACAGATAACATCATGAAAGGAAAAAATACTAAATTGATTATTGTGAAAAAAAAGATGGTATCTTTCTACCGAACATTCTGCCTCTCGTTCACCATCTGTTATCTTTTGAAGTCAAAGTTTTCCAAAGGCTGGGCAGCATACCCATAGTCCTCTGACAGTGTGCATATTGGGATAAGGATAAGATAAGGCTTCACCCCATGCAGTGAATTTCTTTTACCTTGGCACCGTCTGTGTGCAAGTGCAGATTTTGGTTAGTCCAAGGCTTTCTTCCATTGACAAAGATAAGACTTAATTGCACAGCTTTGGATTAATGATTGAATTTGTACGTGTGATACGTATAAAGCCGAGATGCCTGCTTTCCATTTCCTCTTCAAACGGTGCTAACTCTGTCCTCTCGTGTTCCCGAAAGGAGACTAATACAAAAGCATAAAAAAAAAAAGAAATAGCAGAAATTCCTGAGCGGAACGAATCCAAACATCCCCTGTGATTGTCCGCTGCTGAGCACTAATTATCTGACAGATTGACTCACAGAAACGGTCTGACTCTAAATAAATTACAGGGTATCAGCTCTGTGCATCTCTATAGAGTGGAGAGGGGGGAGATGGCTCACTCTTTAGCTGTTTTCAATCAGCTGTGCAGGAAAAAAAACAAGGTTTTTGATTGTTTTTACCACTTGTCTGATGTGCTCGAGGTTCCAGACCTACCGGCCTTGTTTGGCATCTGACTTGCTTGCGGGCAATCGTTGTTGAGCCCTGTACTTCCTGGTAGGACATGGAGAAATGTAGTTTCTTCAGGGTTTTCTCTGCACGCAGATCTGTTGGGCTTTTTATTTTATTCTACTATTATATTAGATTGCTACCACATGTCTTATTGTACTTCTGTACATTTGAAAGGTCCAAGATCTCGACTACTTTAGACTGTGACTCCAGTGGAGAACTTAATACTTCCACTTGATTCTCTCTGACAAAGAAGCCGTCCTTTCACTGCAGCACAGACATCCAGTACTTCATCTACCTCTGGTTGTTGGAAATAAAGTTTGACAAGAGACTTATAGGGAAACATATTGACATAAAGCTTGTTGCATCATAGGTAGGTGGTTGTGCAGGGGGGGGATGCAATCTAAAAACTGCAACAAAGTTGAGAAGACTTAAGTGAAATAATAATAATGGAGGTTATTTCCAATCGTATATAAGCCCTGCATGTCTTTGCAAATGTGACAAAAGACAGTGGAGCTCCTACAATAGTCGGTGGTGCCTTTGTGTCTCCAAACCTCCTTCTCGGCTTCATTGTAACACAACTGTGTTCTAGTGGCTCCATAAAAATTTTGCATGAGAGGAACTGTAATGACACCCTGCCATTCACGCTGCATGATTTACTGCTCTCCGAATGCTCTGGGCATCTGTCCCGATATTGCCCAGCCATTTTATTTACATACATTCTGTGCAACGGGTTATCAGCCGCAGGCCGTCGGTGTTCCTGCAGCAGGTAACCGAGTCGCTCCGGGTTGTTTGATTATCCTCCATCTGAACCTTTGTGTCCTTTTTTTCTATTATTTCTTTTCCCCCCCAGAAAATATGGGTCTCCTCTATGGTTGCGCTGATACCAATTATGCAAGCTATTATAGAATTTAACCAGGCCAGCTCTTATCGGCTAATCCAGAAGTAATAGATTCTATTAAAATGTATGAGGGGGTTGGGGTGATGTATAGAGCTGAATCCAGCAGCTGCACTGCTGTCGAATTCTGTCTTTATGTCAAACTGATTGTCTGGTTTCTATCACTAAAACAGGATCCTACTCGGAAGTCATTAGAAGAGGTTGTTATTCATTGTCCACGTCATGATCGCTCAGACTGAAGCTTCTTCACCGTTTGGTCTTTTGTTAATCGTTTATTTCTAGTTTCTTGCCTTCGTATTTTTCCCCCCCTATTGCTCCTCTGCAGTTTCTAAGTGGAAGGAAGGAAAAACATTTGCATAGCACTCACATGCTAATCCAGCCGGAGAGTGAAAAGGGTGCTCGTCTTAAACCTTTTTCATTATCATCTAATTATTAACCGAGGATTCTGAGAACAGCTAACAGGAGCTGCCAGGGTTCAGGTGGTGTGTGTGTGTGTGTGTTAATATGGCAGGGTGAGAAGCTGAGTACAGCCAGTATATCTTTTCTTTCTGTTCATCTCATGTTGGGCGAGAGGGAGTTTCTCCGTGCTCTTGGCTTCCGTCTTCACTTGGACCATCGCTGCCGCTCGAAGTCGTACACGACTCCAGAAGGTCAGACAGGTGCTCGACTCCCGAGTTCCTGTATAATTTAGGGCCTTTTTCTTTGATGGATGGTCTTGCGCTCCCACTTTGTACAGCCAAACGGGCCCGGCCGTGACTCATTTTTGATTTGAGTGTATTTCTTTAGTATTCTTGCATTGGCAGCTTTATTATCTCAAGCGATTGGATTGTCAGGAGCTTAAAGCAGATTCTCTCTCCCAGAATAAACACCGCACCTGCCAGTTTGGATCGGCCTGTTAAACAAAAGCATGTATTATATTATGACTCCTCCTTTTTATCATCTCATAGTGCCGTTTCCTGATCCCGACAGAAGACGCTTGCGTTCTGCATGTTGCTCGCGATGAGGACGGAGCTCGAAAAATAAAACGTCTGCCCAAACATCCTTATCAGGAAACCATAGGGGACGGTAGATGGACTGCAACGCTCAGTCTTTATCTCCCTGGCAAGCCCTCTACGGAGCTCATTGTGCTCCTTATCAGCTGCATGGATGTCGCTGGAGAGTGGCGAGGATTAGACATCCATGCAATGAAAACTTTTCCTGATTATGCATGTCAGAAAAGTCCTTGAATACATGGCCAAGTCCTTGGAAGTGGCAGCCAGAGTGTGTAGGCTTTGCAGGGCGTGCGAGAAGCTACACATCTGTTTTATAACCTCCACCACAATGTCCCGCACCGACACAGATTAGCTGCTGATGGAAAACTGATTGAGCGGGAGCAGCGGTGACCATTATGTTAATGAAATAAGAACCTTGACCTTTTTCGGAAGGTTGATTAGAAGATTGTCGGACGATGTTTGCAGTTGTCAGTTAGTTATACGGATATTCTGTCAGCCACTAATAATCTAAGATATCCTGCAACGGGTTCTCAAAGTAGGGTCCGGGGACCCTCAGGGGTCCTTCAGGATCCTCCAGAGAAAAGATCCATTTCTTGAATGATTGAGATATACTACCTGAGATACTTCTCTATTTAATGTGTGTTATCTAAAGGACAGACCATGGACCTTAGCCTCCTTTTCTGTTCTCCCTGGATCCTTATTTTACAATTCCGTCCTTGATGTAATTTTTATTCAAACTACAAATTATTGGAATCCAATTCATGTCTCGTTTTCTGCAAGTGAAGTGATTTTTCCCGGCGACGACCTTTCCTCTCCTTCTGCTTCTCCTTTTACAAGTGTGTGTGGTAATGGAAGAATTGTTGTAAATTTCAAAATGGAGTTTGAGGCTTCCAGTTGCTCAGATGTGTGTGCTCAGATGAGACAGATTTACTGAGCAGTCTGAAGTGGGCTTGTCACCACGGAACAGATGTTGAGCGGAGGAGGGGAGCGGGTGTGCGAGGAAGGGAATTTTTTTTTGTTGGCACCTGAGTGGAATGAAAGCCAGCCTGTCTCTTCTTATACTTTTCCGAGGTGAAGGTAATCATGTTTTTGCGGCTAATCAGTGAACAGTTCCGCGGTTGACTTGCTTCAGCTGCCCTCTGGACCCGGAGGGAGAAATGAAAGCTCAAATTCAAAAGAACGTTAAACCATAAAAGAAAGGGAAGTGAAGGCATCTGGCACCTGCATGCTGCAGGCTTTAACAGCCTTGTTGGGCACATTGGCATGGAAATGTTTCATTCTAGATTTTAATTATTGAACTGATTAACTATTGATATCCAGTAAGTCTGTGATACTTTGCATAGATTGCTTTGGTCTGTCGACAGGATACCTGATTCACATACAGTAATACGATCGCCCCGGGTTTGTACTTCTGCAGCGCTGGCATTCTGATTTGCTGACTCTCTCAGATAATCAAAGAGAATGTCAATGAAATATGGCTTCAGCTTTCTTGTCAGAATGATTGCTTCTCTCCATCATCACAGCTGCGGAGAGGCGGCGTCTCCTCCAGACGCCGCTTCTCATTTCCTCCACTTTGCTCTGCAAACAGAGCGTCCTATTCTCGGAGACCGAGCTTATTTCGGGCGTCTCTGCTGATCAATACGGGCCTGCTTTTGTGGAACAATACGGTCAGGACTCAGGGTTAGTTACAAATTAAACACACAGCCGCGGGGCCCCGGGAGGCCTTGTAAAACCGGCTGTGTGATTGCAACAGACAGAACAAGGTTGATAGCAAGAAAACGGCATCGTTATAGCGAAGCAGGAGCAGGAAAGGGTTTCATCATTAAGTGATATTACTTTCGTAATTCACCCACTTGGCAGTTCAACTCGGAACTCCTGAATTTTAATATGGTAAAAGGGCCCAAGTGAGTACAGAGTTTTAGGAATGAAGTCATGTGGAAAAGATGTGAAAGATTATACTCTTACTCTACTTTTTTTTAGTGTTCTTTATCCCCTTTTCTTTAAACACTGGAAGTCTTTTTCTCTCCTCCACTCCTGCCCATCAATGCACATAATATATCTCAGAATAATGGATGGATACTCGAGTGACTTCTCAAATATCAAATTTTAAATCTTTTTTTTTTTAACATTTTCAATCATCCCTTAATCCAATTTGCCTTGGGCCTCCCTGGCGGCCCTCCAGGGGGCCCCGGCCCCCACTTTGAAAACTGGGTACTCTAGGCTACTGTAACCATGGCTGCACAAGGATTTCCTGGCTCTCATCTGGGGGCCTTGACCAACATATAGGGTGCTAAGAAACTGGGGGTCGATCACTTGTGAGATTTTTTTGATTTAGCATTTTGACTTTTTGTTGTTTAGAGAGTAAAAACTTCTTTTCCTTTTTGTATCCCAGCAGGTTTCCCCCGGCTGTGTGCAGCCCCAGTGAACCACCATGCTGGCCTGTATCCAGAGACGGCAGAACCTCTCGTCGCAGCGTGTGACCTGCACGCCCAAAAGCGTTGATGTTCCACCGCCGCCGTTACTGCTGCCGCTGCCGCTGCAGCCGTGCACACATAAAGGTGAGTCGACAACTCAAGTAGTCTGATACCACAAACACAGTTTGTCAGTGTCCCAGAACAGTTTCCCAAACACAAGAAACTCGAATAATCTTGGTCAAATTTCCGTTTTATTCTGAAGCCTGATGTATTCGCCTCCAGGTGCTCATTTAGGTCATGCATGGCTTTAGATTTCAGCTGCCGTGGAGCTTCTTGAATTAAAATAATAGGTCTCCTGATGATGATTCTTTGTAATTGGGCTACTAATCAGCGTGCTTCCCGCAGTGCAAAATGCACGCAGGTCAAAGTGGATTCACTGAGTTAATCAACTCTCCCACAGAGGGTTACTAATGATGTTCACATTTTGTGCACTAACCGCTCCGTGTTAGTGTTGTTTGACCTTCATCGTGACTGATTATCCTGCATGAAAGGTTGGGTGGGTGGGTAGCTGTTGGACCGGCCCGCAATGACGTCGATAAGGTTTCTTTCAAATAATTGATCACATGCGGAGCGTCAGTTCTTGGTCCTGGTCTACTTTCGTTATGTAGGTTAAACTAAATCCATATTATTAAATCCACAAGAGCATCGTGGAAGTGGAAAGGATGGTGAGAGGTTTTCGCTGGTACGGCAGTTTTATTTTCGGTCTATTAACTAAACTTAAATAGGTAATCAATAACTATAGATATCAACTGAAAAGAAACATGTTACGGTGATAAAACCTTCGTCATTATTTCCAGGTTTAACGGCTGAATAATTGTTGAATTTCAGTGACAGTTGCGGTTTGACAACTTCCCCTCTGGCACACAGATGTTTGCACTTATTCTGGATAATTAGACTTCTCCTCAGGTTGCATGTTGCATGTTTGCTAAGGTCACAGAGCCGTTCAAGTCCCGATCCAACAGGTGCAACAGGAACAACAAGGAGGAAACTTAAATTACCGCAAAATGTCTTTCTTCTTAAGCTCCGTCTCCTCCTCTCCCATCTCTCTCTCCCTGGGTGAGATGCCTTTGTGTTTTTTTGCTATTAAATATTAATTGGGAATCAGTGGAGCACTTGTCTGCTAAACGCCTGAACAGAAGGGCCTCATTTGCCTCCGGCAGAACCACGGGTGGGTTTCTCATCCTGTTTACCTGCAGGGCCTTTTACCCCCTTGAGCTTCAGTGCAACTGTGCGCAGTGCAGCTCCCCCCAGCTCCCTCCAGCTCCCCCCAGCTCCCCCCAGCTCCCTCCAGCTCCCCCCAGCCTCCTCCAGCTCCCCCCAGCTCCCTCCAGCTCCAGCCTGACATTTCAAGCACAACCGGAGGGAATAGACTGCTGATGGGAGCTCACTCTGTGTGGCCCAGGCCTCTTCAGTAAATGAGTCGTTGTTGGATCGAGTTAAATAGGGACAGTCTTTAGTCGCTGCTGCGCTTTAGAAAGCCATTTCCATTTTTAGCTGTCAATAAATGGAAGGCAGTGGACGTGAAAGCTCTCAGCCACACAAATCCATGTGAAAGATTTCTGTGCAACGAGTGCTGGGAATTATGTGATGAGAGTGGATGAGAGCCGCGCTCCTCTGTTATCTCGGGCTTGAAAGCAGCGGCTGAAAAATGCCTTTTTTTTTTCCCCCCCCCCCCCCCCCCCCCCTCCACCGCCCCCCCCCCCCCCCCCCTCCAGCCCCCTCCAGCTCCCTCCAGCTCCCTCCAGCTCCCTCCA
>CAAKHC010015267.1:0-55585 GCA_901007825.1 Macroramphosus scolopax
TGGCTGCACAGAGGGAGTCTCTCTCTCTCTCTCTCTCTCTCTCTCTCTCTCTCTCTCTCTCTCTCTCTCTCTCTCGCTCTCTCTCTCTCTCTCTCTCTCTCTCTCTCCCTCCCTCGAACAGGAGCATGCTTGATTTTCACCCTCAGCAGTGTCTCCTCTATACTGAAGTGAAAAGCTCCCACTTTTACCGGGAGGGTCTCATTGAATCCGTGCCGAGATGGGGAAAATGATGAACACCTGTCAGGTGCAACCAATGAGATGCCTATTCACTTGTATAGCTCCCCACTATGACTCACATACTTGATGTTGAATACAGCTGACATCAGTTTGTTTATGGTACAAATGTTGATAGAGCCGTCTGTGCACCTAAAATCATGATAGCGACTGTAAGTTGCTGTCAAGTCTTCCTGGTAAGCTGCTTATTCAGATTCTTTGAAGAGGACACGTCATTTGTTATGTAAAAGACTCTGTCAGGGGAACACTTTAATTCAGATTAAGAGCGGTATTGGAACATGTGAATAAAACAGACGCGGTGCACGAGGTTGGCTGGAAAGATAATGTCCTCTATCGTACCTCAGAATCATGCAAACGAGAGCACATAGCATTCGTTCTAATTACACCATCGGATACCAGCTATTCCCCCAGTCGTCTGCCAACACAGGTTCCAGCCACTGACATATTCTGTTCTAAATTAAGAGAGACGTTGAGGTAGAAAAACAAGCGGGCGTGTGCCACGTTATGAACGAGACTGCAGATGAAATTGAGCAGAACTAAAAGAGCAGACGCAACGGCTCATCAAATTATTGTCCATGCGCTCTGCTTATGTTTATGAACTCGGAGGGGAAAATTGATAACTGTGTTTATTTGTTCGCATAAATCGTATATATATTCGGAGATGTGCGCGGGTGCATGTGTGTGTGTGTGTGTGTGTGTGTATCGTCCCATCACACATCACGTCGTCTTATTAAGACGTAGTAGCCTTCACCCTCTTGCTCTCCAGACATCCATCAGTGTATTTATCATTTAGATGGGAGGCAGGGCTCAAGAGATACCAGCTGCATTACAACATGCAGCCGTCACACTCCAAACACACAGTTACATACAGTACTTCATCTCTCCTTGTCTCTCTCTCATATTCTCAACCCCTCTCTTCTAATTCTTGATTCTGCACTTAAAATATATGATGCATAATACCCAGTACTTAACACTTCATAAGAGGCCTTGCACTTTTTATTTAGACGTGATTCGCCACGGCTCAAAGCGGAGACGACCTTTCTTATTGCTTGCAGTTATTTAAAAATTGCTGAGGCGAAATCCCCTTCAATCCCATGCTGATATGGTCAACCTGAGTGACTGACGATAAACCCTCTGAAGGTTAGACGGGGATATCCTAAAACATACACAGTTCCTACTTTATCACTGCATTGCAGCTCCCTCAGCCTTTACATCATTTTTTTTTACCATCATTAGATTTCTCCACCACAATCATCGTTTTCCTTTCAGTCAGATGAGCTAAGTGCGGAGACCTTTCGCTAAATGTTAGGACAATTATCTCCAGCCACACATACTGAATGATAATGTAGCTGATTGGATTACAACGCAGCTGTTGTCTCCTCCGGAAACCAGCGACACTCCAGATCCGGCAAACGAGCCAAAGTATAGGAAAATGGACACACAGGCACTTGCAGTTAACAAACATTACATCAGCAGAAGGTTGTGGGTGCGAGACGGATTAAAAGTGACAGGTCATCAGGATGATGATCATAATCATGTGAATATGCTGCTGCAGCGCAGCGAGCGGTTAACAGGTTTGCTCCGTCTGTGTTCCTCAGGTGCACCGGCGGTTTGATCTGCCGTTTCTTGTCTGCACTCCCGGGTAACAGAACGGCCTGTTTGGGACTCATGCCACGTTATTATTTTAGGATAAAGCACGGTATTTCCTGATAAACATGGTCATCGTCATGATGTCATTGCAAGCTGCCTTGAAACAGTGTTCACTGCTGATCTCACCATTAGAGGACAGATTGGACAAAAGAAATAACAACCTGTTGTTGTTTTTCAGAATATATTGAATTTGGATTTTAATCAGCAATAAAAATAGTTTATCCGTCTGACTATAGTTTTGTAGAGGACAATGCTTTATTTAGGGAAATTGCAGTGCTGCAGAAGCAATTCACACAAATCACACAGAAACAGTCCAGCTGAGGCTGCTGGCAAAAGGATTATCTTTGCAACTGTAATTTTTTTCATGGCCTTTGTTCATCCAGTTATTCTACTTCATGCACTTTGTGAGGAGTGTGAATGTCTGCTCAAAATCCACTCGATTAGATGTGATATTTTTCACTCAAAGCCGAAGTTTTACTAGAGTAGCAGTAAGGGGATATCTTATATCATAGCAAAGAAAGAATCGGTGGATCGTTATTAACGTTGATGTGATTTGTTAGCTTAGCGTTAGCAACCACAACATCTATGAAGTGGACTGAAAACAAAATCAAACCAACTGAGATCGCGTGTAATTCACATGTCGACTGTATTCCCAGCTCCGAGCTCTCTGAACAACTCTAAAAATCGATGGAGAGGACTGGAGCCAAACGACAAATATGTCAGATTCTGTCTGTGATGTCCAGCGGCCACCAAACCATGACATGTCACTCTGGTATGTGTTGCCATGGCACCAGCACCCCTGCTGTCAATGTGCACACGCCACAGTGCGTTGACCACAACATAACAGAATGATTGTGGCATACGAAGGAAAGTAATTGGCTCCGCTGAACAAGATAGATTTAAGCTACAGATGGTATATTATTACACTGACGTTTGAACATGTCATGGCAGGAGAATCACAGGTTTAACTGTGAGTCACTGTAGCACAAAGGAGCTGCGGTTGTACCTCATGGCCTTGAATCATGATCTCTCTCTCTGTGGCTCCTCACCCAAGCAGCAGTGGCTAAAAAGGGACGATTCATGAGCCCCGTTGCATTCCACTATGTAGCAACGCAAAAGCTATAGTGACCACAGGTGAGAGCTGGAACATAAAGAAACTGCTAAACTGAGGGCTTCAACCTCTGGCTAATGCTAAGAAAGTTAGCATTTGTTCTTGTTACAATAAGGGTGGACATGATATACTGCCATCTGGTGGCTTGAAGTGTAACTTATGGTTTGGAGTGTATGATATGAAGCAGTAGATTGTTTATTTGAGAACTACATCGCACCTTTACAAATATTAGCTACCCGGGTCAAAAGTTCACCCTGTTTTTATCAGTTTGGAACCAGGAACAGTTTTTTTTCCTGCTGATTTATTTAAACAGATCTTCCTAATGGATTCTTCCTTGACCGATGCTAAACCTCTTCACGTACCTCCAGGAGCATCGGCCAGGTAGTTTTCGCAAAATGACCGATGAACAAACCGACCTAAGTGAAAAAACATATCCCTCCCTGGTGGAAGTACTTTAATTGAACTGAGTCACCCAGAATTAATTTAATGCCTGCACTGAAATTAACTACTTCGACTCCATTTTAACTGAAACTGCAAAAAAAAAGCAGCACTTTATCTTTTTTTGATCTTCCTGCTCTGGTCTTCTGCTCTGCTTCCATAATGAGACCTTGAGACTGCCGGTTGGGCTGACAGTGGGAAATACAGATCAGTCCTGTTGTCTACTCTCGACTGATTGCTTTTCTTAAAATCAGTCCTGCTCCTTCCTCCTGCTGTGATTTCCCAAGAGTTCTACATTTTGTCTCTTAAAGATTGCCGGTGTTTTTGTGTTCTCAAGTGTGCAAACATGCATGGACTTTCCCTGCAAATCCACTAAATTTGACTCTCTGAGACCCTTTAATAACCACTTGAAGCACACAGACCAGGTTCTGTGTATCATTTAATGCGATTTACGACCTGACCAGCGGGGCCGTGCATCATTCAGAAGTTTCGAGTTCTGGAGTTCCAGACTGTGATAGCGCTGTGGTAACATCAATGTGGCTGCCTCAAACAGCCTTACGGTCGGGAGGGAAAAGAGGAGCTGGAAGGTGAAAAGGTCTCGCCGGCAGAGTTGTGGGTTGAGAGCACCTTACAAAGGCCCGGTTCTCCACACGACACTTTATAGCCTGACCTTCGATCACAGCATGACTGTGTCTTTTGTGCTGTACATTTTCGAGCTCCGGCTAAAAGCTTTTCCAGGCTCCTTTGAGGAAATAGATTTGGTCATGGAGAGATGAGAGTGACACAGAATAGCAATCTATACCCTGAAATCTGCAATCTCTCTGTCTTTCTCTCTCTATCATAGTTCCTCTCATGCTGATAAAATGATGTGAGGAAAATCCCCATGCAGCAGCTGGATGGAGTTGTGGAGAGCTCTTCACACTCCCTCAATGGACACCAATCTTTCTTCAATGGGCAGTCTTTTATCTCTTCAAAATGTGTTGCTCAGATCTTCCTCTACTCATTTTGGCCATTTTTTGCCATTTGTGATCCCTTGTGTTCTCATTTTCTTTCTTTTTTTTCTTTCATACCTGGATAAAAAGAATAACGAACAGCCGTGGAGTCAACGTCTGGGGGTTGAGGGGTTGTCACCAACTATTTCTCTACTACCTATAGTCGTATTCCCAAATCTCACAATGAATAAAATCAAAGTAAAGGTGTCCCGCGTGTGCTCCCATTTACATGAAACGGGAGGAAGACTGTGTGAAAATCGGGGTTTCTCTGGGTCACTCACTGATTATATCTGCATATCGTTTATTCCGATCACAGACTCTCCCCGAGAGACGGATGTCTTTATAGAAATGACAGCTTTTATCTTTTGATCATTATTATTCACAACCGAGATGGTTCGGATCAGAAGCCATCCTTCGACTTGCAGCACTGCATGTCCGGATTCAACTTGGCAGCACTTCTGCCGGCCTCCTGGACAAACCTAGAAGTTACACGTCTGTGTGTGTGTGAGCGTTTGCATGAGTAACAGAGAGGTTTGCTAAGCAGGAGGCAGAGTAATTAGTAATCAGCTAGCCGTATGTTACATGCAGGGCTCCGTGGTGCCTGCAGTGACAGTTCTGGAGTGATGCAACTGAGAAGAGCAGGGAGAAACCGTTGGAGGAACGTGGCTGGACTGCACAAAGCTGCTGACTGGTGGGAGCTGCAATGCAAACAGACCCCAGGTCACGCTCGGCAGAAAGACATGCACAACCATGTTTAAATATTTGATAAAGTCAACACAAAAAAAAAAAATCAAATGCTGACATTCCAACAGTGTTTGGCTCATTCCTCAAAGTTTGCAATGTAGGACTCTATTGGCTTCCCTGTGTTTAAGGAGGAAGACTCACCATGAGCAGCATTCCAGACAATAAGATTACTCAGATCATTCCAGATAATCAAATATCAACATCCATTCCTGGACCCGACCACTCAGGACATGAATGTTTACACCGAAAAAATAACTCTGCAGGAACGAGAACAACACGAGATGTCGAATAAAATCATTTTACTTCACTTACAAATGAAACAACCACATAACAAAATACTCGTTAAGCTTTAATAGAAACAAAAACCTGAACATTAGAACCTTCGCAGACAGAGTTTATGGGCCGTTCTGCCGGGTGCACAAGACAAGAATGTTGTTGATAAACTGGTTGCTCAGTGAACTCAGTCTTGTCAGGAACATTTACAAAAGAGCAGCTTTATAAGGAAAAAACAAAACACACACAAGCAACATTTCCCCTCTGGCGGGGTGTTTCATCAGTCGGAGATTGTGCTTTTCTCCATTCACTGATGTAAATATCTCTCTCTAACACACACACACACACATAGAGAAGAGAGAGCAGATCATACAGCTCAGAGGGAGACAGTCCAGGAATCGACTGATTTTTAGTCGCATAAAGATACGTCGAATATTATTTCAGTTAGTTAACTTCCATGGAATTGATGGATATGCTTCATGCATCTTGGCTGTACAACACTAGGTGAGGAAAAGGTAGAGTCAGAGCATCAGCTGGTGGGGTGAGGAGGGGTGAGCGGTGTGGCAGCAGGGAGGCAGCAGAAGTGTGCAAAGACCTCTCTGAAGTAGAGCCGCAATCTGTTGAGACTGGACAATTATTTCCTCTTCCCTAATTGCATTTCGAGCAATTGTAGGCTAACAGAGTAATTGCCCTGTGGGGATCAATCAAGCCTTCCTTTTTTTTTTTCTGATACTGAATAAGTGATTAACTTTACCGGCGCCGGCGAACAGTCGTGTGTTGTGGGAATTTTTGAGAATCTTTTGAATGAAATTGATGGGAGAGTAAATCTTGCATTGCATTGCGAAATGAATCTGAAGCTAATTTGAGGCTTCGTCATACTGAGGGAAAAAGAAGTTGATCTTCCTTAGATCTTTTTTAAGCATAAAACATCCTCTTTGTGTTTCCTGGGGCTCTGCTGTCTTGCCGAGCTGTAGTGGAAGGATGTTAACCAGAATAAGAAATATTGAACTAAATACACTGGAAGTTGATTTGAAATCCGAAGCCTCAGTTTTGCTTTCGATTAACTTTTGAAAAAGTTCTCGCACAGAGAGGACGGATGTAGATCTCCTCCCTGACCGCTTGCATAACAAGCAAATTAGAAAGGCTTTTAATGGCTTAACATGATGAATGATAACAGACTGCAGTGAAACCTGTATCACTGATCACACTGTATGGGCATTTTAAAACATAAAAAGTGTGTGTGTGTGTTTGTGTCCAGTGTTGCAGGCCATCAATTATTAACGTGTGTTCTTGTGTTCTCTCACACCTCGGGCTGTTCTAACAGGCAGGCAGTGTAGTGTCAGAGAGGGATAAATAAGTCAACATCGCAGCCTTATATCTGACACACAGACACACACGTCGCTGATTGCCACCGTGTTCGACAGCGGCAGGGAGAATTTGGAAAAAAGAAACTGAAGCACACACACACAGAAACAAGGAGGAACATCACTGCATTATGAAGCCTCGGTCCACACAGGAGAAAATACTGCAGCACCGGGAAACACACAAACACACAGTGTGTCTCAGGCAGATGTTGGCCTTGTATTCAGAATGAGCTGCACGGCCGTTGTTCATTTCAAAACGTATCTTAACACATTTTCAATCAATTGCAGATGCATCAGTCCTCCCGAGCACACACGTATATTGTGCACACAGCCCCTGTTTGCTGTGTGTACCGCTGCTGCAGCACATGTGCTCCTAAAGTGTGGTCATAGTCGATGATGGATGGCGGGTCAGCATGGGCGACTGTGTGATCCATGGGCAGTGTGAGTCCATCATCGCACCGACAGGCCGGGCAGGAGTGTGATTAATCCCCACTTCCTCCGGCCATTTCTCACGAAGATTCGATGTATACATGTTTCCAACGTCGCGCTCCTTCCCATGCTGACTATAAGGGATTCGACTGAGCGTGCTCAACAGGTCACGGAAGCCGGTTTGCAGTTGGTTGCTTTAATTTTGTATTTCTTCAACAAAGTGTAACAGTGCTAAACAACTAAAAAAACAAGGCTGTAAACACTTCAGCAGGATGATGTAAATCCCTTCATTTACAAGTAAAATTGAAAGTGAGTGTGTCACATCAATAATAATGACCGTAAAAACTGAATGTTTACAACCCGTGTTTATTGCACCATTATATTCCTTTTTAGCAGTAACACAATGTTCCAAGCAATGAACTTGGCATTAAGTACTATTACTTATGTGTAAACAAATCCTACATGCATACAATCCAAGTTGCAATGAGCCAGAATCGTCCTTTAATATATGTGATGATTTTTTTTTATGAGGAAGAGGAGGGACCACCTGAGTGGTTGGCTCTGATGCACCCTTCATCTCCTCCACTTCCACAGATGTAACAGACTCTTGCATCATAAGCTAACAAGGTGGACCGTCTCTAATCTGTTGTGTTTTGCTGCTCGCCGGTTGTGAGATTTAAGAAGGGAGAAGAGAGAATTACTCGATTTAACATCAGTAATCCTTGAAGGGTTTGCACGAGCGAAATAACCCAAATCCAACTTATGCACATTAGAGTTCCCTCCTTTTGGGATTAGAGGGTCCACCTCCGAGGGCAAGGCAAGATAAGTGTGACACACATAATAACATTTCTTGTCCGCGCAATCTGACGAGTGTGTTGCACTTTGTGCGCGAAAGTGTCTGTGCGACGTGTGTGTTTGGTGTTTGATGTGCATTTCTGAACGAGGATCAATGTCAGAGCGGCTGACATGGTTGGAGGCTTTAGTGTGATAACAGCTGTGTCATCCTATACATCTCAATAAACCCTTGACTTAGTCATACACACCAGCTGCAAGGGAGATACAGACACACACACACACACACATGCGAAGATGCAAGGAGGGAGAAGGAGAGAAGCATATTGGAACAAGGTGAAAGAAAGACACATAGATAGACTGTCTTTTTCTGGATTCAATAGCGTAAACGGAGAGGAGGAAGGTGGAGGGAGGCGGGGCCAGAGATTTGAGATGGTTGTTCGTATTGGCATTTCAGACATCACATTTGGGTAAGTGTCAACTTAATTGTGTTGGGTCTTATAAAGCTGTCAGGCACCCACACTGCTGCTTTGACACAAGAACCACGAGAGGTCTAAAATATATATATATATATATATATATATATATATATATATATATATATATATATATATATATATATATATATATATATATGGGATGATTGTTCCCCTGACTCTTCGTGGAATGCGAGGGATTTTTATTCTTTCAATTAAGTCGGCGTGCTTCGCATCTAAATGCATCCATGATGCCGAAGAAGTGATCGATACAACAACAAAGAAAAGAGGAGAACAACATCGCAAGAAATCGGACGGACAGTGATTGTGATTTGATTTGATGTTGCAGCCCCGGATCATAATTCAGGCAAAGCAACAGGACAATACAAGCAACTTCATTCTAAGGATTATTATACAAAGAGAAACCACCAACTGATGAACTGAGGGGTTTGACAGGCTGCTAGACGGTTCAGTAACACACTGGGGAGGAGAACAACTGAGTGTCCTAAAAGCTGCAGTGTTCTAAAGATGCATTGAACTGGAAACCAATGAAGTTATTTGATCCTGCAAACTTTGGCTTTGTTACCCATGAGGATGCCGTGTTTTGAATTCACCGAAACCTTCAGCAGACGGCCTATTACAGCGCCGTAAGCCACAATGAATGCCGTTTCTCAGAAACAGTTTAACATATAAATCCTGCAACTTTCTAATATTTTTTTCCAAGCGATAACAAGCTGGCCTACTTAAGTTGCTGACGTGACTTTGAAAGCTGTGATGAGAATCCAAATGAATCCACGTCTCCAAAGACCAAACCCAACAATAATTTATACTATTGCCATCCGCATATCGCTTATACCTCGGAGACATAGACCCCCAGTGTTAACCAAAATAGGTTGAGGAACATGTCAGTAATACTAAACATCTCTAAACTTTGGGCTGACATTTCAAAAACATCTCCTGCAAGTAGCCTCAATTGTTAAATATGAAAGAGAAAGACGTGGTTTTTTTTTGCAGTGCAGGTGTGGCCTGTGCGTCAGAGTCTCTTTTTTAAAGTGTTTGTGTTTTCAAGGTAATTATATTTTGCCCCCCCTCCTTGCAGAGTTCTTCTAGATTTACTACAGATGGAGTATGACTGTGCACTTTCCTTTGACAAGTTTTAGTATTGCTGCGTGTGTGTGTGTGTGTGTGTGTGTGTGCGTGCGTGCGTCAGTGTGTGTGTGTGTGTGTGTGTGTTACTAATCTCTGCCCAACTAGCGAGCAGCCAGTCAGACATTGACTTTCTGAACTCGGGCGTCTGTCCAACAAACAGCAAAAACTCTAAACCCCTCAGAAAAACCAAAGATGGATTAAACGATTAAGAATTCTCATCTCCAAGCAGCTTTCACACATTCCAAAATGCCCTCAGTGTTAGAGAGCAATCAGTAAATATGACCCTAAAAAGCCTTGGGTGTGTGCATGCAGCAGCAACTGCAGCCAAAACACACAAACCCTCAGTTTTTCCACGATTCGCTTAAATCTGCTCTGCACAGACACACACGTTGTTTCACTGTGTGTGCTGTTTTCAGATGAACCAGGAGATTAATTCACATGTTGGTGCACATTCACTGACTCATTGTATTAGAGCGTGCGGTTCAACATAGGATCAGGATATGGTTGGAATATGGTATATGAAAGCAGGAAATGATGTCCTTTACTTGTAAATTACTGGGATATATTTCCACTTCAGGGCTTAGAAATAACTTGAATACTAATGTAGATATAGTCAGGGTTTTCTAATGTCCAACGTGTTGCAGTATTTGGTCTTCAATGTGTCCAACCATGTGCCAGTTTCGTAGTTGTACCTCCAAACTTACAGTCGTAGCTGTGTGAAGGTGGTGACAGGACGTCTCTCTGAAACACTGCAGTTGAAAGCGTTAGCGGTGCGTTAGCAGTCAGGAAAAGGACACCGCTCTGACCAAAGCTTCCCGCCCTCAGGCTACCTCAAACATCAGCTTGGCACTACAACGAGCTGGGATTTAAAATTACAAGTAACTGGCTCTGTACCTCTCAGAAATCCTTTGGAATGGCAGCGGAATGTGGAGCAAGTGGATTTAGTGGATTCAGCGATTTAGCACACAGCACTGATGGCAGTGATGGAGTCTTGGTCTTCGTGGTCTCGCTCTTTGAAGTGGAGATCTGTGGAGGTTTCGCTGCACTCCCTGCTCACTCTGCACTTTCCTCCTTCTCCGTGTGCCAGACAAGAAACACAGTAATGGACTCTCGGGCATTCGCAGAAACACGGGGGCCAGTCTATGGCCAGTGTCTGACGGGAGAAGGATCCTCTTTCATGTAGTGTACCGATGTGTGTAATCAAGTGCAGCTGTGAGAGAGGGAACGACAGGCAATTTGGGAATGATTAAAAGCCACTAAATCACCCTGTCACTGTACCCCGTGTGTGTGTGTTGTAAATCTGTGTGTGTCCACTTGTTTCTCGGTTTCAGCTTTTCCCTGGGAAGTTGCCTTTCATCACAGCAGCTCGCTTGGACGAGCGGCCATAACTCACTGCAAGTGGCCGCCGGACAGAGAACAAGATTTCCTGTCTAAATTAATGGGATCGATTGGACACCACAGTCGGCATCGAACAAGCACATATTACAAACACACTCAGAAACTTGCATCAGTGTCTCTACGGTTCTCTCAACCCTTTGCCCTTCCTCTCCTCGTCTTGTTTTGTCCTCACACGGGGAAAGAGAAACTGCACTCGCATTTCCTGTCATAGAAATATATGAAATATAAAGGGCCAGACGATTTGAACTCTGCGGTGCGCCGTCACAATGATGCAGGGGAGTGACTTTGCAGTTGCACAGCCAGGACACAGTCACAATGTTACTCAGCTCCCTTGGGCGGGGTGTGGGAATGGGGAGGGGGACTGTCCCTTTACCCTGATGATGCACAGAGACACATTGCACCAGCATGACTGCCATTAACTGTCCCTGCGTGACTCCCGGCCCCCCATGCGGCTCCTCCGGAGAGACACTCGCAGAGGTTGTCGATCCAGACTAACGCTCTGAGGACTCAAACTAATTGGCTAAAGGTGCACCGGCCTACAGAGGGAAAGTTACAGAGCGACTCAAAAGTACAGACCACTGATAAGAAAGTGCACATCGCATCATTTCATTCTCACCTCACTCAAGCTAATTGGGATGGAGTTGGTTAATGTGTTGGGAAATTAACAAGACACCGTATTGTCTGACCTTTTAAAAAGGAGGAAAACGTTATCTGAGAAAGATAGCAGTTGTGTGTCTTAGCTGGAGCAACTCCCTGCTGCATGACACAGCCATCACAAATGTTACCCTGCACTGCCCTCTGCTGGTGAACACAAGCAATCCCCTCCACACAAAGTAGGTTGATAATTACAAGTGAGTAATTGCTAAAAAAGCAGGCATAACAAACAATGTCTGTTTCACATGCAGATATACAGACATGCAGCTTCTGGACGCGCCTCTAAATTGAGGATTGTGCAATGAAGTGACTTCGCTTCACCCTGAAAACTATCAATCCTCACCAGGCCTCCTCTCCATGCTGCACGTTAAACATCTCCTCCTTCTGTCCGACAGCTGCGGCCAGACACCCCCACTCCTCCCCGGCATGACTCACCGTGTACTACTTACACATGCACAGCAATAAGAGAGAAATACAGATAAAGCACCCACAGACATGCACACATTCCCTGGTTATACAAGGTGACATCCACCAGGCTGCTCGCCAGATCACCAGGCAACCTAAAGGAGTCACAGCCAAACGCACAAGGACGCCAGTAACATCGGGAGCCTCCTAACTCTACTACTGTATGTTTATATTTGTGAGAAAATGAACTGCTTAAAGCTTGCACATCATATTAAGTCTCCTTGAAGGAAATACACGCATGAATATATGTTCATATGTACCGGGAGAGAGATGCTGTTGGTTTCCTGTGTCCCTCACTATAAGCCATGTCTGCCATCATTTGGTCGGATAGGCAGGTGTCCTTTCCAATATCACAGACTATCTGACGTGCAAAGCTGGCAGGATGGTCCCAGACTTCATTAGTGGGTCAATTAACATTTACCTGCCAACATCTGGAGGACACACTGGCCACCCAGATGCTATTACAGGTCCCTTCTACCCAGAATAGCACTGATAGCTATGCAACCTAATGCAATCTAATTACTCAGTCGCGTCTTGTACCGAGTGTTGAACTGCATTAAAGAATGTCATTGAGCACTGTCTGGCAAAACACCCAGGAGCAACTTAAAACAACTGTCAGACATGTTTTGCAATGAGCTCTCCATTTAAAGCTAAAGTACTCTGGTCTGGTTTCAAGATAAACGCTGATGCTTGCATCAGGTCAGCTGAGATTCTGACATGCTGCATGTAAACACTGAGGAATACTTTTGATGTACTACAAAGAAAAACAACAACAACCGACAGCATCATTATTAGATGTAAAGCTCATTAACATCTCCAGGACACAAGTTTAACAAAGAAAGAACCACATTGGCACACTTTGAATAAAGTATTTATTACATTTATTACAGAAAACTGCAAAGCCCAACAAACAACGTGGCCCCAAAAGCTACATAATGTTAGTCCTGTTCATATCTTGAATTGAGACTAATATGCATATGCAAAAAGCCCACATCTTTAATGATGACAATCCCAGAGTTACACAGCTCGGCCTGTTTTTCATGGTGTCTGCTTGTCTGAATTATCCTCATTTCACAGCAATTTAGAAGGTGATGCTGAAAGTTTGTCAAACAATATGAGCACCTACAGTTGGTGATGACCTCATTCTCTTCGCCTGACCTTCCACCAGACAATGTATCCGACTAAAGTCTTTTGTTTTGCATGTATACATTGTATCCCACTGCTGGCGTCAATGACGGGCTTTCAATCGCATTTCATTTGTGACTTAATATCCACAATCCCTCAGCTGTATGTGAGTCAGTTTATTATAAGGAAACCAGGTGTGCTCAGTTTGAATATTGTTTAAAGCAGTCGTGGGAAGTGATTATGTACATGCACTGTACTAAGTACTCATTTCAGGTATTTGTACTTTTTTGTTGTTTCAATTTTACACTATGTTGTCCTTCAAGCATACTACATTTTAAGGTAGGTTTAAAGTTTACAATTCTTTCAAAGCTTTTGCAGAGTATCATTTAACGTACCAAAAGGAAATGAGAATATTGGATGCAAGTGTAGAGATTAAATGAATAAAACTATCTCCATGTTAATCAGCTACATTTAAATTCTACTCAAGTATAATGAATCATTAATTAGATCACTTAAATGGATATATTATCTTTTACATGTGATTCTCGGATTATAATTAAAAGATGGTCCCTTTTACTTGAGTAAGATTTTGAATGCTGGACTTGTATATGATCTGAATACCTCTTCCATCAATAAGTGGTTAATCTTAAGAGCATTGACATTTGTGTTGTCGTCAGCTGTACCGGAATAACACAGAGATGGTGTTATACAGTCGATACTCTATTATAAGTGATGGTAACAGAACAATCACCAGCAGAGACACATTTTAGATGGCATATAAAACTTTCTAGAGTCTAGCAGTGGTTCCCCGAACACTGCAAGCTTTGTGATTACAGGAGCTCATAGAGACGACTGAACTGTCAAGTGCTTCATGTTTCCAGGGTTTACAATGCATTCAATACTGAGCTTTGGTGGGAGTTCAGCAGTCTGGTTTCTACTGAACTGAGAAAATCAGGTCAGAGGGAGAACTTGAGTCTTCCAACAACAATGGCACAATTGTTGACAACAGCACAATTTGGGATGGATCTGAAAAAAAACAAAAAAAAAAACGCTCAGGTTTCAAATCTCATGGGCAGGTCGTAGCGAGCGAGAGGAGAGGTAAAAAAAAAGAAGAAGGAGAGGTAAAGGATTATTCATTTTCACTTCTATTTCACTGCAGTGGCATACTTTTAAATGTCAGAGCAGTGTTCCAAGCAGCTGAATGCTACTTTGACCCCCTTCTCCGATTTGAATTTCATAAACTCCATTAGTCTATTTCTGGGTCAGAGACTATTACTGACACACGGATGCATTATAAAGCACTGGCACCTTCCTCAGTGTTTGAATTCATCATAAATCCTGCTGTCATCAAGTCAATTATCCATGAAAGACTGACCAATGTTATTGACCCTTCCTGCAAAAACCAGTTAGGGCCTAATAGCTGGAGCACTATAAAAATTTAAAAGGGTTTGCCACTCCATGTGCATGATCACAAGTCCAGATCTGGTTATTATCAGCTATGCAAGAGACTAGTAATAACGTGGTTTGGCCAGTGAGGGGAGTTGAAACACAGTGTGAGAGGATGCAAGCTCTTCCGCACTATGTTTCATTTTTTTGAGGCATTTAATGGATTTTGCCACTCAAAAAGGCAGCTGCTTTACTTTGTAAAGTTAAATAACCTTCATGATAGAAATAAATAAATCCACCCGTTAAATCTATATTTTATCGTTGCTTCTAGATTATTCAACTCAAAGCTGGATTGCATTTGTAAACTACTTATTTGAGGTGCTTAATGTTCATTTATACCGGCTAAATCTGCAAGAGACTCCTGAAAAGCAAGTTGAGACACGGAACTGAGAAGGAAATCAACACTGGACGTCCGAAACAAAGAGGTTTATCCCACAGAACTGGGAACGCCCTTGTCTCCGCCCCCTAACAACAAGCCCGACAGCCATTGGTCAGATTCGGTGCACTCTACCTCTCTCATTGGCTGGCGGCTTCGTAATTGAACGTCTGTTATTCAGACTGGTCTCAGAGCAGGAGCGCCTGTGACAGCGGACTGCTTTGATTCATGCTTCTGAGGAGCCACAATTTTTGGGATTAGAGGGAAATTAATGCGGCCGGAACTGAGTGCATGAAGGTATGTTTACGCGTAACATTATGGGCATGTTTCCTAATGGCTTCCCAGTAATTGTATCTATAATTAGGTGGGGTTTCTTAGTAAGTAAGTCCATAAACACGTCTGTTGCTATGTTGCTTTGTCATTTCTGGTTGAGTGAAACTTAAACCCACCAACAATCTGGTTTGTGATTTAATCCTATATCATAATATCAAAGTAATGAGTGCAAAATACTGTAATTCTGAGCTTTGAGGTTTTTCCGGGTAATGGGTGTGAGTACTAGAGTGGCATTGATGCAGTTATTGATTGCACCATTATCACTTCAGGCAATCTATATAGATAATAGCTAATTTGATGCTTCCGTGATGTGTGTGACACTTTCCAATGAAACTGAATGTTGGCAGGAAGGACATTAATGACAGTCCCTTGTGTCAGACAAAGGGCCCGGATGGCAGGTGGATCCTCTGCTGTTCCTGAGCAACCACAGCAATCATTTATTGCTTTGGACAGTGTGTCCTGCACACTGAGCACATCGAGGCAGAGTCTTCCTGGTCTCTCTGCCAGGATGACTAAAGTTTAACCCGGTCTTTTGTCTGCAATTTATGAGAAACGGGTCTATGGACAGGAGGGGGGGGAAAGGACCAAGCATGAAACAATGAACTGACTGCACACAAGCAGGAAAACACCCAGAGGCAGGGTGACACATGGGGATTTTTTTTGGGTGGTTTTTATGTACTGGGTTTATAGGCTTATGAAAAAAATTGAATTTCCAGGTCCGGAAAAGATTTGGAAAATACATTAAGACACAAAGTTTACATGTAGTTCAGTTTGGATAAAAAAAAAAACATTTGTTAAGCTTAAATCACTTAAATAAATGTTTATTATCATGAATTACAGTTAAATATACTGTGATACTTTTTGAAAGGATCGTTTCTCTTGCTTGTTATGTGTGCACGGATGTTCCAGAGAATGTGTGGAAAAAGTCTATTGGTAAAAACAAGCCATGCTTCTATATGATACTTCCATGATTAACCTTTGTCAGATCTGCATGACTGTATCATTACACCACCCGTCTCACGAGGTACCTTCGGCCGCTGCTCACCAGCACTTTAAACCGACGTGAGCTTTAGACAGGGTTTAGAGGTTCACTCCTGAGTGTCGACTCCCATGGTGAGGGCATCCCTGGAATGTCGGGAAAAAAATGTTTCATGGAAGCCGATCTACAAGCATCAGGTGTCACAGCAAGTTGCTGCTCTTAAACACGTTAAAATACTGAAACCGAGAGGTGATCGCATGAAATCGTGTGACTCGTGTCCTTCACGGTCACCCAGTGGGACATTTTGAGATGTGACAACAACACTTTTTGGCAACAAAACACCAAATAAAGGAAAATCTTTGATGTCGTTCTTGGTCCCATCAACTTAATAAGACATTCATATTGGATTTTACAGTTGTTTGACTCATTTAACCTCATTATTCATGTGTGCTACAGAGAAAGAGAGAACAATGTGGGGCGTGAGATATATTATAGCTTCTATTATCCCACCTCATAGCTCACACACCCTGACAGACAAGGTGAGACACAGCAACACTAGTTGCTGATCATACTAGTAAAAACATGATAGACTTCAGCTATCTGAGATATTATCTTCCTCTTGAGTTTCAACATGATGTCAGGGAGGTGTGTTATGTCTGGCCCCTGAGACTAAACTGGACCCTGCTGATGAATCATGGAGAGCAGGATGACTAAGACCTTAATAAGTGTGCTCCAAATAAGACGTCTTAAGCAATTCAAATAATAGTCTGGAGTTTTCGGAGCGCACTGAAGTGGATACTTGTGGCTGAATGGAGCAGACGATTGTCCTCAATCTCCCTCAGCAATTTTGAACATGCAGAAATGCTAATGACTTCCTGTTTACAACACAGAGAGACCGCAGATGGGACCCCAAGATCCATCTCAAATCAGCCCTGCGCCACGCATTTGCAATTCCCAGAAGCGGTTCTATTTCTTGACTCCGTAGATCGCTCCAACCCTCTTTTATATTCTTTTAACACTCTGCCTCCGTCTGCAGGGGGAGAAGATGAATGTGGAGGCTCTGAGCAGGGCAGAGCTGCTGACTCTCCTCAGTATCATGGAGGGGGAGCTGGAGGCTCAGGATGT
Organism: Macroramphosus scolopax; assembly: GCA_901007825.1. Lineage (NCBI taxonomy): Eukaryota > Metazoa > Chordata > Actinopteri > Syngnathiformes > Centriscidae > Macroramphosus > Macroramphosus scolopax. Next base: position 17,554 of record CAAKHC010015267.1, read on the forward strand.
GGTCGTCCATGCCCTCAGGGTAAGTTGGCCTCTCCACCTCCCAGACATACACACTGCAGGACACCTCACACACATACATAACAGAAGGTTATAAGCATCATCCCTACTCAAGATATCCCCAGCGACTGAAGTTACACCCCTTAAACAGAATGTGAGCTCACAGGGAGGGGATGTGTAAACAGGAAGCTATCAAAGACAATGGCACAGCAGCCAGTCTGGTTTCCCAGGTCTTTTAATCCAACGGAGCACCAACAATACAGCTGGGCAGACCGACATTGTGATCTTGGAAACTCACCTTGCTGCTAAACAGACACTAAATCCCTCTACTAAAGATAAGGACTGTGGTTTATATTCGTACCTCAAATAGCAAGAGTTGAATGTCAAAAGTCCAAATACAGACGAAGAGAACGACGGTCGTTCGAAGGATTTGCATGCACACGATGCTTCAAATGGAGATACAGGCCCGCATAGGAACCCCTGAATACTCGGAGGTAAAATTGCACAGCTTGGGTCACCCAAGTGCACACGGCCAACAGCTGCTCAGACATAACTCAGCAACAACCTTATCACAAAGCAGATGTCTAATGGTTGGAGACGATTACTTACACAGGCCTGCTCAGTTGTTCCTCCTCCTGCAGGTCATTCTTTCATATTCAAGTGAAAGAGCGTAGCTGTCCTGAAGCTACAATGCTTTCGCGGTGAAGAGCTCAGTCTGATTGGCTCTCTGATTGCTTCTCACACTCGTGGGCCTCAGCAGCTGCTCCGTGCTTGGATGAAGCTGCTGCGGCCCTGAAAGCCTGATTCATTGTCTGGAACAGTGATGGAGGTTATAACGAGATCGTAATATATATCGTTAACTAGCTAGTGATGGTGTAAATTAATGGATTGTAGTGCCAGTCGCCTGAGGGGAAGCAGTTCTGACCCCACCAGCTGATGCGCGCAGGGATCCACCCAAAACTCTGGCAGTCAACACGTGCAGCCGCCCTTATTGTTTGGACTCCAGCTATACTGGGTTTCCCTCTCTTTTCTTTCTTCCTCCTCTCTTCCTCACACACAGCCACGGTACGGGGGGTCTTTCATGTTTGGCCATGACCCATGTCCCATCTGCCCAATCTCACACACACACACACACACACACACACTGGTGGTCTCTGGTGGGCCAGTTAGGCTGCAGTGTTTATTGTGTAGAGGATGTCCAGATTTGTAGGCTCAAACCGCTGACTTCCCTTGTTTCCACTGGGGGCCGGTATCCTTCCTGACGATCGATGTCACTGAAGGATGTGTAGGTGTGGCTGCAGCAGGGGGCATCAGGGGGTGATAGGAAGTCTAATATTGAGCGATTCGGCCCTCGGGAATTCTATTTGTGTCGTCTCTTTCTTTGCCGTTGTTCCTTGTTAGAATTCTGGGTTCTCCTCTTGTTGTTGTCAGCTAACCAAACTCACCCTGAGCCAGTAAATGTTTACTTGCATTTGACGACAGGGAGGCGAATAGGTCCTCAAGCGCCCTCCAGCCTTTGTCAGCTTTGAATATTTCCTCCTTTCAGCAGTAAGTACTTGGGAGGCCAGGAGTTTGCTTAAGACGACCGCATTCAGGACTTCCTTTAACCCTTCCCTCCGTCTCATTGTTTACATGCTTATACGATGTCGTCACCTCTGCGACTCGTCTCCGCAGACTGTTGATTGTACCGTTCTGAGTTTTCATCACTAAGGATACAGAAGAAGCAGTTTTACGAGAGGGAACATTCCTGAGAGAACGACACCAACATTCCGTCGGAGGAGTGGCATATCTGAGAGTCTTTATCTACTGCGAGGCAAATAATGCTATTATTATCTTCTCCCTGGCATAAATGGAATATTTCCATCGTAGAAGGCAGTTCTCAGGAGCTGGAAGGGAAGCAAATGAAAGAAGACGTATTTTGACTGCTGCTGAGGGAACACTGACAAACAAACCCAATGAAATTGAAATGTGTTTTATCTGTCAGGGGGTTTCTCAAACTTCTAGTTGACCGTATTGTTATTACTAAACTGTTTGACGATGGATTGAACCGCTCTTGTTCACCCGAGGTGAAAATCAGGGTTGTTTGGTTTGAATCGTCGTGGTTACGACGCCTCGTTGTGTTTTTCATATGATCTCACATCCCGTAATCCCAAAAATGTTTTGGTCTATTTCTGCACTGCGATGTTTTTTCCTGAGTCCATAAACAATAGAGCAGCTCTGAAGGCTGCTGCTCAGATTAGATTGTATGTTCTGTTACTCTGCAAGAAACACAAACACGTGTAATACCTTCACGCAGCAGCGCAGCGCGGTGATGAGTAATGTGCTTTCATGTCGACCTGCTTGAGCCCGAGGCCTGCGACGGTGAAGCTCCCTGACCTGGAAGAGCTCAGAGGAAAAGAACCTGATGTTACCTTCTTGCTTTCATCGCTACATGCAACACATCACGCACAGTTCCGTGTGAGCGACACAGATCTGGACTGGATGTCAACCACACACACAGACAGGACATGAAGGGGTCGTATCTGGTTGGAGTTGTGATGAATTTTTCCCTTGACTGCTGTTTGCCTGCTCCAAATTAAATATTGATACAGGATGCCAGGCAACGGGCAGATAATCAAAATCACCGCTTCCTCAATGAGGTTTGTTAGAAGAGGATTAGGGCCACTCGACAAAAAAAAAAAAAAAGTTCTGAGTTCTGCCTTTTTACAGATTAAAAGTTTGAATTTTCAGACATTAAAAAGACAAACTGTGACGCTGTTTACACGAACGCTCGTAAACTTTTAAAGCTAAAGTTGCCGGTTCCACAATCGTCAGTCGTTCCTGCTTTAATAGAACAAACATGCCAAGGTTTGGAATGAAGCCGTCAAAAGAGCATTTCAGTGCGGACGTGTTATCTAGAAATCTGTGCAAACGGCTAAATTCCCTCGACTGCATGATTTCCTGGTCCTAAATAAAACCTGGTTTGACTGTTTTAACAATCTCACACATGATAATTGAAAGCTAAAGGACACACATCCAAGACATGAGTATAAATCTGTAGAAGTGCAATAAAATAACTACTATCTAATCTAAGAATTCTGAAGAAGTCTCCTGTAGTTTTGCATTTGTGTCGGCATCAATCCAATTTCTGACTCTGCACTTTTAAGAAACACAGTCGCACTTCCTTGTTGCACCTAAAGAGACGTCGTGCTCCTCATAAGGCACGTCTGTCCAAAGGGTGAGAGCACCTGCTTCCTTGTTTCTTTAATAACCCCTCATGATAACATTTATGTAAGTTGCTTTGAAGCTGCTTCGCTGCACGGCCCATAAAGTAAAGCGGTGTTGTGTTCTCAGTTATCTTAGAGTGGGTGGGAGGTGTGGAGGGCAGAGCCGAAGCCTTAAGCACACACACCGTTGGTTCCTCAGCAAAAAGAAAATGCAGAATCTGTTGGCAAAGGAAAAGAGATTCTGGTCTTGGTTTGTAGTCCGCATGATATTGACCAATCAGCTTTGAGCAGGCTGTGGATCCAGGCAGTTAAATGTTATGAGGAGCTTAATGATCTGTCAATCATTTCTTAATTGAAGTTTTGCACTGAGCTCTCTGACCAGCACCAACTAAATGGGTCGAAGCCATCTGTGTGTGTGTGTGAGTGTGAGAGTTTGCACCCTCAACAGCACATCGGATGTGACTGCAGTGTGATGATGCCGTTCACCTGCCATTGACCATTAACCTTCCTTCTATTAACTAGAGACTATCAGTCGTTCCAGAGGAGAAAAGGGACATCACCAGTCTTTATTCCTCAACTGTGAAAACACTGAAGCGAGGGGGCAAAATATGGGCAACAATAAAGGATCTGAAGCTGACCCACTGTTCTCCTTCCCACGCGTTGATATGTGCTGAACAATGAATCATCTCAAGTCTGTCAGACAAGTAACGACTTGACACGGCTTCTCTTGCACAATTCTCGATGAGCACAAAGGTTTTTTTCTTATTTGGACACAACAGAACTGAAACACATCTTTTTCTTAATTTCACAAAAAATGTGGGAGCATTCCTGCTCATTGTCCTCCCTCGCTGTGAGGACGCCTGCACTGGATTTCTTAAGTTTAAGTTCCATGAAAGAGGCTTTTCATGTTTGACAGGTCTGGTCCTGCTGTCCTTTTGTCTCTGTGCGTCTGACTGTTCGACCAAGGAGTGGACAAACTTCTCCAGGAATGCGTATTTTACTTATAATCCCCGCTGCGAGGCTCGAGGACTTACCATGTTACCGTGGAGATAGTTAATTATGCTAAGAACCTCGTGCAGAATGGTGCAAACATGCCAGCTGCACGCTCACACCAAAACAGACACTTACATGAGCATGCATGTCCACTCATTTCACCAGCAGAAGGGTTTTCTGTCTTGCACAAGATCATTTAGGATTCAAATTAAAGGCTTAATACACCCAAAAGTTTTCAGAGCTGTGATATTGGCCATGCCAGCTGCTGAGCTCCTTTACAGAGGCTCACTGAGGAAACAAGACTCCTCGGCTTTCTTCTTCTCACACAGGGGCCTGATTGAGCCCAGAGGCTGTAGGTAACCAACTGACAGTGAATTCTTCCAGGTGCAAAGCATCAGGTTGTCTTTCACACGTCACATTAGCTTCAGGGAGCCAATCCAGCCCGTCCAACAAGTCAGAAATCTGTATGCCTGTTGCTTATAATCCTTGATTCAAATTCTATATAATAAGTATGTATAAAACAGGGGATGAAGAGTAGATGAATAGCATAGAATTAGGATTTGTTGAGACATTTGTCATTATTGGTAGCGCCAAAACGGGAGCTTTGCTACCCTCTCATGAAGGGAAAGCACACTCTGTTATTATGATCAGAACTATCCCGAGAAAAAAACCACAGGAGACCAGATCCTCGGCCAGGACTGCTGCACACAGATAAACACACACACACTCGTTTAAATTGTTATTTTTGTCGCAAAACCGACATGCACACAGCCGCAGGTAAACGCACCGTGAAAGGATCGCACGCATAGATATATGTACTGACACTGACATACTGCTGCCAACAAGCAGTCGCACCGCTCTCACACACTGAAGCCTTCTGGGTCAAACATGTAAACAATGCCGGAGACTGGAGGCATTGAGACGGCGTCTTTGTGCAAGTCCTGTAATCTCGTCACCGAGGGTCACATTCTTTGTTCAGCCGGAGACAGAGACTCAAATACAGCCTCCTTACCGATGCCCTCAGGGTGTGTGTGTGTGCGCGTGTCCTTGTGTGTGTGTGTGTTTGTTGTAGTCCGCAAGCACGTGAGAAGAAAAGGCTGACAGGCGGATATAGAGAGAGACACATTTTTGAGAAGTGGTGATGAAGCGCCTGAGGAATGCAGGGCCGTGCGTGTTGGGGCAGGGGGATGACGGGGGCCGGAGGACCGGGGCGTTTGATGAGGACTGCAATGGGAGACGGCGTCGGGTGTCCCGCAGGCACGTGGAGAGAACTGGAGTGACATGTGCTTACATCACTAGCCAACGCCAGCTGACCCTGCATGACTCCAGAACTCAAACCCACGCACTTGGATGCAGTCAATGAGATCTCCTGATAAATTTCAGGGTGACCCAGTTGTAAGGTCAACAAGGTCCTCGCATGTCTCCCTTCATCAACAACCTTGGATTATGTGAGGCGACATAAGTTCCCTGTGTTAGTTTGTCCATCAGGATTTCATTTAAACTTCAGACTAAGTGTGAGGAACATTTATTTTGTTCCCCTTCCTAACTAATTTATGAGCAACAGCTAATGTGTGTGATTTCATGGCCCGGTCCTTCACCCCTGCGTCCCCCGGGGAGGAGTTAACATCTGCCCCTCGTGGGGGTTGTACAGCCGTGCCTCACCTCTTTGTGTGTTGGTTCAGGGGAAAGACCATCTGCTTGTCCTCACACTAACAATAACATCACTCTGCGCCGGTTTCCTGCACACACACACACACACACACTCGCATTAAGTAACTGCAAGTCCAAATCCTCTCTTGTGCATGACACATGCATACACACACAGTTGTATGTGCAATGTGCTTTTCTTGGCAAAGGCTACAGGACCTCACGCTATCATCTTTACATATTTTTCCAGTGCTGCAGTGTGGAAAGAGGACCCTAACCTCATTTATTCTGCTCAGTCAGGACTGAACATCTCAGATAGAGAGTTGCCTTTCAAGATATGAGTCAGAGTCATATTAGTACGAGTTGTAAATGTCTGTTTGTGTGTGTCCATTAGGCTCAGCACAGAGACTCTTTCGTGCAGGAGCGCTATGGCCAGTACGACCTCAGCGATCCATTCCTGGCTTTGCAGCGGGACAGCAAAGCGGAGGAGCAACAGAACACACTCGCCCAACCTCACACACACCTGCAGAGCCGGGCAGTGGGCCCAAATCCTCTGGCTGTACTTAAACTGGTCATGGCTCACTGCAAGAGGATGCAGGAGAGGATGATGGGACAGTTGGCTGCTACTGAGAGCAGACACAGGAGGGTAAGAGGCGATGCACACTCACATAAAGCCATTAATGCACACTCGCGCACATTTATTGAGCCCGCTGACTCACCCCGCTGCATTTCAGATTTGCGTGTCGGGATGATTCTGCAACCACTGAAACCTCCAGTCACGCTCAGGCTCACACTCGTATAATAGGCTTATTGTCTGTGTGTGAATATGTGTTTTGTCTCCCATGTTTCAGCCACTTTAGTCTTGGGTGACGAAAAACACACCCAGGGCTTAAAAAGGGGTGATGAAGCTGTATGATGAAGCTCTTCATGGGAGTCTTCTACAGTCAACCCACACAATGACTGTACTTTACAGACTGTACTGCAGGCTGGATATTCAGGGGACACGTTTCACAGCAAAAGAAGAATTATGTCATAATGATGTACCGACTCCGGCAACGACATTCCTGTCATGTGATCCAATTGTTGTATTTGGCTGCGTGTTTGACAGATGATTGCTGATCTAGAGGAGGAGAAGCGGCGGCAAGCCCAAGACGCTGCGCAGAGTGACGACTTCTCCTTCATGCTGCAGACAGAGAGAGACAAACTGTTGCAACAGGTGTGGCTGACGTGTAAAAGACATGTGTGTATGTGTTTGTATGTGTTAAAGTTCTAAGCCGTTCCACGTGCTGATGGATGAGCACATCAAGTCACACAGATTGCTTAGCTACATTCCCCTTTTCCCTACACAGTGCTCTTCTTCTCATTGATAGCCGTGATTTAAAACCCAAGTTAGGCAGGAAAGCATCACTGTGTAACTCAGTAGGGGGGAAGAGGGCTCGGCCCGTTAAAGTGCAGACACACACAGGCAGAACTACACACAAGCACAGGACTGTTCCACAGGAAACAGCAGAGGAAGAGGCCATTGTTTGGTTGTCCGTCAGCCGTGGGGTTTTATGGCCACAGGAAACCTGAGATAATGGATATCCATGTCTAACTCAAGGTCAGCGCGCACACACACACACACGCTGCGGGCACACCATCGACACACAAACTTAGAGGCTTATGTAAGACAGGGCTCCTGAGTGTCTCCTGGGCTTCCTGAGCCTTTTCTGCCTGTGTTGTTTCTGTGCGCTAAACACACACACACACACACGTTAGATTGTCGCTCGTCACCTCCCATTTCCTTCTATTGCTCATCAAACCGTTTTAAAAGCAGCACAGACGCCCTCTGATGACCTCATTGTAAACTGAGATCTCAATAAACACGGTTTGCAAGGAAATAGTTCTTTAAATATGAACAACGGCTTCTCAAGCTCTCTCTTGTTTAACTCAGATGAGCATTGATTAAATATAATGAATTAAAAAGTGTTATATGTGGGGGAGAGCAACTGGCATTGATACCCTGCATAGGATATACATATGGATTGGATAAGGTTATAAGCGTTGTGAATAATTAACCAAATCACACTTTAACTTTTTTTTTTACCACTCAACCTACTTCAAATAAGCTATTTGAATTGAATTAAAGCATCACCAGACCCAATATCATAAATATTGTTGGGAAATTCTGGAAAAATTGATCTATATTGATTATAAATCTAATTCTGCCTCTAAAACTCATTCACACATTCACAATATGAGGTTTCTCATGTTCCACCAACTGTAATAAAGCGGTGTTATTTTGCCTCCTTGTGGCCACATTTGGAGCAGCTGCCTGAAATGACTTGCCTCTCTCACCTTCTCTCTCCAGCTGGAAGTCGAGCGTGCAGCAGTGCGGCGATCAGAGAAGGAGCAGGCTCAGGCGGTGAGCCAGGCGGAGGAGTCGCTTACCCAGCAGCAGCAGCTTTCCTCCACTCTGACCCTGGAGCTCCAGAAAGCCAGCAGCCAGGCGGAGGAGGAGGCCCAGAAGGTGTCCCAGCTCCATGCTTTGATTCAAGAGAAGAGCAAGACTGTGGAAAGTCTCCAGGGGCTTGTTGAAGAGGCAAAGGGCAGGGCAGCCCAGCTGGAGGCGAGGTCTGAGAGGCAGCTAGCGGAGTTTGACACAGAAAGAGAGCAGCTGAAAGCCAGGTTAAGCAAAGAGGAGGAGAGGAGTAGGGCACTCGAGAGACAGCTTGAGGAGCTGAGTAAGAGGTTGGCTGAAACAGGAGGAAGCAAAGAGGTGAAGGAGGCTGCAACAGAGGTGAAAGAGTCACCTCCTAAGATGACGGTAGCGTCGACCTCTGTTCAGACTGAGCCAGATGGAAAGACAATCGTCCCTCCGACATCCACCTCCCTGTCTAAAGTCAACGGGCACCACATTCTCAAAGAGACAGAACTGACTCAGGAAGCGAGAGGGGCAGAAAATATAGCGGTTGTGGAAAACGGAGGAGGAGCGACACTGCATTCTCCTCTCCATCCTCATCCTCACTCTCCCTCCAGCACAGCATCCTCTTCCCTCTCCTCGTCCCCCATTTCCTCACCCGTCTTGGCGAAGCGTCTGAGCAGCCCCGGCTTCCATCAGTCCTCCTACCAGGCTGGAGTCAACCAGCGATTCCAGGCTGCCAGGCACAAGTTCCAGAGCCAGTCTGAGCTGGAGCAGCAACTGCATGGAGGCCCTCTTTCCCCGAGGGACCTCTCACCCACCACATCTTTCGTCCCTCCCCCACCAGAGCACAGCGCAGCTAAACAGCTTGCCCGCAACACTGTCACGCAGGTGCTGTCCCGATTCACCACCCAGCAGGCTGGTGTCAAGCTGGCGCCACTCAGCAGCTCCCCGTTTGGTACAGACTACCGCAATCTAGCAGCATCTCCGACCGGGGGGAGGTCTCCTTCATCAGGGCCTCTATCGCCAGGCATCCGCTCCCCCGTCACTCCTCGGTCAGAGAGGACCCATCCTCCTCCAATTCCTCCCAAGAAGCCCGGCATGAGTCCAACTCCAGGCTCCCCAAGTCATTTTGCTCGAACCAGTCACTTCCCAGAGCTGACAGGGAACTGTGGGCACAGTACCAGCGGGCAGGAAGGAGCGATGGAGCCGGACCTGGTTTTATCCTCCAGCAGCTAACAGCCACATCGTACAGACTCATAATATGTTCCCCTCTTTAAACCAACATCATAGCGCTCCTAATCACTGGTAGATGATCAAATTGAACTGGTTCCAACAGATGCATTGAAGCGTTGGCGTGCCCCTACCTCCAGACCCCCAACATTCAAAATGAAATTCAATATATTATGGATTCTTTTTGATATTTCCTCTATTGACTTCACTGTCTTTAAACCTTTTTTTATAGACTTTTTACTTAGAAAAAAAGATGTTTCTGACTTCAGAAACCATTTTATATAAAGAGAATGACCTGCTTGTTTTGGGAAAAGAAACAATGTCATACTGCAACGCTCCTTTCGTTCTGGAGGCCAGAACAGACGGAAGAGTCAAGAAAAGTCTGTGGAAGGGCAAAATAAGAAAAGTATAGCAAATGCATAGCTGACACCGATCCACAGGACACTAGTTGGTAGTTTGCACATTTGATATGAAGTAGTCTTTGGTCCACAAACACAATACTACAGTGTAAATATAGACTTCCGAGATGATTCTTTAGGTTTGTGACTCCATTGCATTACAAGTTATCGTTTTCCACTACATTTGTCACAAGTACACTGGATCTTGTTTTGAGGAGAGCACACGTCGCACTTCAATACTGTAAAACACTGTATGTCTATATTTCTTTCAGGGAAGGTTTTTTATTCCCCCCAATTGAACCAAACCAAGACAAACTGAGTGTCGTGCTTCTATCTTCACTAAGGTTAGACTGCCACTACTGTAGCTGTTTTCTCTTTATCTGTCAGTGTTTCCAATGATGGCTAATTACCTGGCAGGAAAACCAATCATTTTAAATGAGGTGATTTATACACCTCTTGTTTTTATCTGAGGAGGAATTCCTCTTAGCAGTCTCTAGTAAATATGCATATCATGAATACCTGCAACACCTACTGCTTTTCAAAATAAATTCCCCATGCCTTAACAGTGTGTCAAAGCTTTTCTATTAACGCGATCAGCCGATGGTCGAAAAAAATCTAGCGAAGATGTTCATTTCCATTTATTCGTACAACAGAACGGAGCAGTACAGTCTTGAACTACAGAACTGATCAACACACAGTTGCAGTATAGAGAGGGTTGAACACAGCACATAGCATAGGTTAACAAGATCCAAAGTCAGTCTGCTTAGCAGTTGTGTAACACATACAGCATGATGTGGCCTACGAGAAGTCATGTAACATATATATATATATATTTATACACATATATATGATCTTGCTTACATGGCAACTGCTTTGTGTTCGCCAACAAAAACCAGCGTATTAAAATAGAAATTTGCATACATGGTTGGGAAGATGGAGTTCTTTACCATAGGAAAGAGATTTTGGCAAACAATTCTTGGTAAATATGAGTATGTTCTCCTTTCACAAAGGAAAAGGTAAGCAGCAATGGAAGCTGCGCTGCCAAAGTAAGAGAGCGTTATACTGTGGATGTGGATAGAGAAGCAGAGACGTCACTTTATCTTATTTGTCATCGTAGCTTTGCATGGATGGAGACACATCAGGGGAGCGAACAGATGACACTCCCTCAGGCCTGACAGACCGACAGACATACAGGTCGACGGTGCAGGGACAGAGCTATGCTAAGGATCATGCTACTGCTAAACTACGCTCAATATAATTAGCGATATACGTTCCACATGTTAAGACTAGGAAGTTAAAATGTGGGATGACTAAGACTGAATGTTACTGATGCACCTGCTGTCAAAGTCAATCCTACAAGACCACCACAATGAAGCATATACTGCGCATTCCTGTTCACAATTAAACCCTGATATATGTTGTTGTGCTTAATATCTTACATCAGCTGCCTTATGTGATCTTGTAAGTTTGCCGAATACACCAGTGTGACATGATGATCACAGGTCTGCATCAGTTTCTTCTGACACAGGGATTTATGATTCCTTCGATTGGCCTTCTTTACTGTTGCAGTCCTGAGCACAGCCCTGCACACTGACCCAACACGACACTTTCACACCACACATTCAGAGGTAACCTCTTTCTCCAAACCGGGATTATCTCCATAACCACAGCCTTCCCTAAAGCAGACAGATACCCCTGCTTAACAGTCTGCAAATCTCCAGTTTTAATGTTAACTCCTTGCCCCATACTGATAAAGTTTTGCTTTGGTAAGTCCTTGCGTATGTTTGCTGTATGTTGGTTTGTGGGACCAGTGGAGCATGCGTCTCTCCGGTCAGTCCCTGACACTCCACTAGGCATTCTGCATCTCCTTTCCAATTTTGTAACTTAGGATCTTATTCCAGTCGATCTTAGTGCGTGTGACAGGCAGCTGGCGACGCAGAGCCTTAAAGGTGGTGTCAGACATGGTCTGATAGTTCTCACTGATTGCAGTCTGAGGATAAAAAGTGTACAGAAACAAGTGAATTTATTGAAACGTTCTCCTGTCAAAGTAATGCTAGTTATTTCAAACACTGAAAAATGAAACGTACAATCGTTAAAGGTAGCTTACCTGGTAGTCATTTTCCGCGTTCTCAATAATGTCAACAAATTCCTTGGCTGTCTGGGTTTCACTCTGTTTGAAGAGCACACAGACAACCACCACATTGACCTTGTCGTTTTATACCAGAAGCTGACACAACAAGTCAAACAACATACTGTTCAAAGATTCTGAAAGACTGTGCTAGTGTGTTTGTGTTTTACACAAGTTCAACTTACAGTCACTGGTATTGATTCTTCTATCTCCTTATGGCTAACCAGCTGCACATTCCCATCTTCATAATAGTGGACCTGGAGATAGAGTATAACATAAGTAATAATAAGTGGGGATCTTTTTTTTCATTCACCTTATTATTCAGAGAGGCAAACTGAATTTAACTCACCTGGATTTTCAAGACTCCCACCACCTGAGCAGTGGACTGGCCGATGGTTAGCTTCCACTCGGACCTACACCGACCATTCCTGTGTTTGAGAGGTGAAGAGAGACCATAGGTTATAGATTGAAACAATTGAAATAAACTGTACATACTGTATATTAAGATAAGCTAATGAGCTGGTGAACAGAGGGCACTGTACCAGAAGTTTTTGGGTTGAAACTGATGTCCTTCAATGCAGGCTATAATCGTTTGCTGACCATCAACCGATTTCCCATACACCTGCAACACCCAGAAGGTAAGAATATGTATGAGTCAGATGCTTAGATGACTATTTTGTAAAAATCTTTTGTGTGCCTTACCGTGCATACTCCAGTAGGATAGTGTTCTTTGACGTAGCCACTGAGGACACTGTCGCAGGAATCTCTCCAGCTTCTCAGGGCCGTCTCTCCTTCATAAGCCTGCACGTCGCTCACCTCTTTCCTTAGGTGGTCGAAGCGGAACGACAATTGGTTGCGAGGGTCCAGGAAACGTCCCTGGCCCAAGTCACCATGTTCTGTAATCAGGACCTATTAAGAAGATCAGTGAAATGTTAAAAAAGGTCCGGCTCTAACCAAGTCCTGGAAAAAACAGGGAAAACCTGAGGATGAACATACCGGGTCATCATAGCCTTCTAGTTTGGCGGGAGTGAACTGATCCATGTTGTACTGGGCAAAAGAACTGGACAAATGGGATAGGCACAAAGGTACAGTAGGCATTCATAAAGTAAGACCAAAGAGCTTTCTACATGCTCTCCACTGATCATGCTGATTTCTGATGTAAGCGGGTGTTACTTACTGTGACGCCCCCTCCCTAAGGAGGTTGTCGTTGTTGAGAAGAAGCCGCACATCTAGCAAGACAAAAAGAAACCACTGTACTCTTGAGATACAAATTCATTAAGTCCTAAACATCATTAGAACTGTATACTACATTAAATACAATACTATTGTAATAGGCATCTTGCCAACAGTTGCTTCTTACCATTGAAGACCTCATTGAACTCTCCCGGGGGGGCATGAGTCACAAAGTTGGCCGCTATGCGGACCTTTGGAAGCACATTAAATGTGACCAGTTAATTTAGCCATCATACGAGAAATGACTCAGTGCAAAGAATAGCACTAACTAAAGACTAATATTTTACTCATGGCTAATTTGATAGTCATTTTTTCAATAAACAGATCTATACTCAAACGTAGATATGTCTATCCTCAGAATTGTTGGAAAAACATTGCTGGATTAGTTGCACGGCTCCAATTTTTAAAGTCTCCCTCCTTTCAAAAAACGTTTTGCTTGTTCATTCGGATGTTTGTTAAGTTGTGTATTATTTTCTGATAGTACTATAATACTTAAAACGACAAGCAGTCGTCCCTTATTGAAAAACTCACAATCAATCCATGTGTAAAGTTACTCGTTGTAAAAGTTTAACTCCTGAATGCAAATTGTCTCCTGCTTCAAAAACCATCAATTCTCAGTGTATGCTGTGCCATCGAGGGTCCAAGTCTCCACATCGTTCTTGTGTAAATCCAAATTAGTTGTGATATCATGTATCATGCTCATACTTATGAATCTTAACTTGAGATTTCCTGTGAGCACAGACGTGTCCGTCCTTCAGTAGATTATTGTGAAAACAGCCTTCTTGTGTCAAAACTCTGCATGTCCGAATAAAAGGACGAAAAGTAAAATGCATTTTGGAGTGGAGGGAGACTTTAAGATATGTACGTAGGAACCAAATTTCATGACGACACAACTAACCTGTTATCTATAACCAATATGCAACCTATTAAAGTGTGATTTGAAAAATGTAAACATCCAGTGTTCTGTGCACAGTGGACATACACTAAAATGGACTTTTCTATGTAGTGGCCTTGCGTCCTTTATTGATATTTTGATAACAATACAAAGTCTTCTATCAGGGTATGTTCATGTTTTTAAAAATTGTGTAGTTGGCATTAACGCCAAAGACTACGTGTCTGTCAAAACTCTTGTCAGTCATAATGTGTTATACTTTGCCTCAAACTGGTGATGTATTTTAACTTTACTGCAACAAGTATAATAGGGACTGTTACTATTAGGTTCCACACAAACTGTAGGGACTACTGTCCATCTCAAGGCACTTGAGGCGGACAACTATTTGAGCTGCAACTGAATCTGTGACCCAGAAATTCTAAGCAAACTAACGTTAGCCGCTAATTTTAGCTATGTGAGAGAAAAACGGAACGTTAACACAGGGCATGTATTGAAGACTATAACGTAATAGCAGCAACACTTTGGGAACGTTTACGCTTCTGTTAAAATTTGATCTAGGAACAACTATTAAACAAGTGCAAGTGTTCTGAGTTTGAACCCATCTAACTGCTACCAGCGTTAAGTTACGCTAGCCAACTAACATATAAGCCTCATCTAGCATTGGCTAAGCTAAAGGCAGCTTGTGAAGCACAGACAAGTTAATCGTTTCGATGCGTGACATAATGCTGACATAGTTTCCCGAAACGTGACCGTTGATTAGTGACATAATTTAATAGTTGTAGCTCTCTATAAAGGAGACAAACGTGTGTTTTACAAAGCTTTAAATAGTGTTCAAACCTTCTCTTCTTCTGATAGCGGCTCCTCAAAGTCAGCCATCTTGGCTCTTTGTGACCCCACCTACCCCAGCTGACTGACAGAACCAGTTCAGCAGTTGTCGTTCACGGAATTCATGAATGATATCAATCTCTGAAATTGCAATGTGTCGTTATAAAAATGCGTTATTTTGTTATATCATAAAATGCCAGAGGCTTTATTAAGACAATTGTACTTACGTTCAAATTGAAATAGCTAGAGACTGTGGTTTACAACGCAAGAGGTCGCTAAAACTCAATTACTTTTGTGACTTCCTGGTGGGTGTTACAGAAGGGATTGTCCTACAAAGTAAAAGCATTGTGATCATTTTTTTTGAGTAAACATTATAATTTTGTGGATATTCTTCTGAGTTTTCCGGTGCATGTGCATTGTACTGCATGGTAATTATTATAGATTACTCTTTTCATTGAAGTGTTGTGTTCCTCTCGGAACTGTTTATCAATTATGTTTTATTTTGTATGTTAAAACAGGAAATTCTAACAAGTCCCTTTACGTTTGGTAGTTTTTCTTGTTTAACTGAGACAGGCACTTTGTTGTGCTTTTAAATGCGTGTCATTTTGCTTACCAGCGACATACACCATCCTAACCATGGAGCCACAGGTAACCGTTACTCAGATAGACGGACTATAAATACCTTTCTTCCGAACAGTTAACATTCCCTGCAAAAATGAAACTCGTTTGCGCGCAGATTTATAACGTTAGCCTACGCTAATTGCGTGGTCGTTATTTCAGCTAGTAACGTAAGTGTTAACGTTAGCTAACTTTAGTTAGGTCAAGCTAGCACACGGATAGCCTTATTATTGATGCGATTGTTTGCTGTCAGCTACAGCCCGCTCCAGGAAGTTCCTGAGCAAATTAATCCTATCGAAGATTGTTTTGTTCACTTGAATACGTTTGTACATATAACGCGTTAGCAATCGCTTTATGTGTTTGCATAATAGTTAAGTTAATCGAAAGACTTCAAATTTGATGGTAACCTGTGCTCATTACAACATTACAAACTTATTAATCGCTGCATAGCTCCTTGGCCAGAAAATGCACAGGCCATTGTCCACTGTGCGACAGCTTGTGTCATTTGGGCGTAGTTTGAGTTGCTCTGCTGCATGTTGTCAGGTGATGACCAACCCCGAGGAAATTGCCAGACTTTACCGACAGCTCAGCCTTTTCCCATCATTGTGCAGGGCGGATGTGGGACCTGTCATCACCTCTCAGTATGGAGGCAAATACAGCAACATCTACACAGGTTGGTGTCTATGCTAGTATGTAGATGTTCAGTTGCTAGTATGACCATCGATATTGATTATGGTGTATTCACTTCCTTCTTCAGAATGGAGCCAGCGTGATCTGGAGAGGAATGAGACTGTCAAGTTTTGCCATCAATACATTGTATTTCATGATGATAAGTCATTGGTCTTCTCAGGAGCCTCAGGAAACTGCACAGAGATCAAAGGAGAGTATGTAAACAGTTTGTCACTTCGTCTGGACTGAGTTTAAACAGGTTCTGGTGGAACTAACCCCAAGTTTAACTGAGCAACGTCCCTGTCCTTCTCTGTTCAGGTTGCTAAGTAAAGATTCCCCCTCGGGTGAAATGAAGGCTGTTGTCAGAGAATGCACAGTCAAGGGAGAGGACAAACAGTTTCTGGAGGTTTGTGGCTGTCCGTCCAGTTTAGTGTCTGCATCACGTGTCCCACCCAACCTGCTTAATGTTTTCCTCTCTCTTTGCTTTTTTTGTTTTATTTACGATATTCCACATGTAGCTTGTGTTTAAAAATAGCATTCTTATTTTTAACCAAAGAGTTTTTACTTTACTGACCTCTCTTTTACACTCCAGATCTGGAGTAAAAACATCAAGATGAAGAGCATCAACCTAACAGCCTTGAAAAAGCATGGCAAAGTGTATGAAGATGGTGAGTTATTACAATACCTCACTAAAGTGGTGTCATTATTTCCTTATGGTCATGTTATTTCTGTTGAAATAGGTTATTGGTGGAGCACAATAGAGGAATCAATCTTAAGCTGAAGGCAGTGGACCATCATTCATGTTGAGAAATGCAGTTTTATCTTTATTTGCAGCAATCCAGGTAGTAACCACGTGTTTTGTCTCCTTAGATCAGTTTGGCTGCTTGGTTTGGTCCCACTCCGAGACCCACCTCCTGTACGTGGCTGAGAGAAAGAGACCTAAGGCAGAGTCTTTCTTCCAGGTCTGTCATCATCACAGGGTTTGGGTGAAAATTTAAAGCTTGTCAATTTTAGCGGATGCCATAATTGAATTGTGCTCAGCAATGCTGAATGTGTAGCAGAATGTTTTGTTAATGGACGCACAGTGCATAGATTGTCTTGCCATGCTGTGTTTGTATGTGTAAGTTGCTATGAAAATGCTGGGAAACTGAACTTCAAATACTGTACACACTAGATTATTCAAAACGTCCTCAAGTGCAAACTGATTGTCACAGCAGATCTACACTCCAACATACCCACTGAACTGGATCAGAAATATGTTAAAAGTGGTTGAACAGGATTGAATAGAGATTGTAAACTGCTGCAATATTATTTCATTGACACTGCACATCAGGTATTTAGCCACTGTGTCTCCCAAAACGAGAACTAACTGGGTTATTCTACGTTTGATTTTCTCATTGTAGACGGAGTCCCCGGAGTTGTCTTCTATTGCAGATGAGGAGGAGTCTATGAGACCAGGGAGAAAGGAGACAGTCAAAGTGAATGCAATTAATAGTTTTGAAACACTAAACACTTCCTCCGTTCAAAGTATTAATCCAACATTTCTAGACGACATTCCTGTCTTGCTTATTTTGGTGTTGGATACCTGCAGGGGGAGCAGTTTGTCTTCCATGAGGAATGGGGAGAGGCGTTAGTAGGCAAGAGCAGCCCGGTGCTTTGTGTTTTGGACATCGAGGGTGACAATGTCTCCGTGTTGGAGGGAGTGCCTGAAAACATCTCACCAGGACAGGTTGGTACAGTGTGTTTAATGATGCATGGGGTTGATATAATACGTTTGCACTTCTACCGGCTCTTATTCTTGTTTTTCCACACCCGCTGTCTCTTTAGGCATTTTGGGCTCCAAGCGACACAGGTGTGGTGTTTGTTGGCTGGTGGCACGAGCCTTTCAGAGTTGGCCTCAAGTACTGTACCAACAGGAGGTGATTGCTGTTTGTAACGATCCGAGTAAAAGTAAAATCTGAGTTAATGCTGCACAGAATGTTTGTCAATAAGCCTCCTTTAATATCTTAGTCATTCATGTTTCCGTTTTCTCCATCAGATCCTCTTTGTTCTATGTGGATCTTACTGGTGGTAAATGTGGTAAGTCAATTTAGATGTGTACTACTTTATTCCCTAAACATGATCCAACCACGATGACCATCTTTGTCCCTCCTATATCCTGTATATTTCACAGAGCTTTGATCTTTGCTCATCGTTAGGAGTTTCCTACCAGACATCTGGTCTTATGTAACATGGTCAGACAGTTATACGATTCCAGACATTCATGTGCATCGTATCTGTTGTGTCCCTCAGAGCAGTTGTCATCTGGCACCAGTGCAGTGTACTCTCCCAGGCTGAGCCCAGACCTGTGCCGGATTGCCTATCTGGAATGTTCTGTCTATGGACCACACATGCAGTGCAGCAGGCTGTGCATGGTAAATCAGGACGAAACCTCTTTCCCCACATACGTTTTCTTTTACCTCGTTACCAAGAGCCAAGTATTATTAGCAGTAATGAATGTTTCTACATACAGAGGTTTTATGGATTCTGTGCTGTAGTCACATGCTTTACAGTTTAGCCCGCAGGTTGACTGCTGTAAGTTGGCGGGCGGCCATCAGCAGCATCATTAACGCTGTTGACAGATTCAGGGGCACTTTCAGCCCCAACACAACCTTTATTTAAACGGGCATGATGGTGCGTTGAACACCCTGATTTGTCAACTCAAAGCCAGTTGAACAGTTTCACAGTGAGACAACAAGTTGTCGTCCACTCAAGTGTTATTATCTTAACTTTAAGTGTCCCTGCCCCGAACACACAAACACTCGAGAGCAGAGAAATTCTAAACCATCAATGAAAGCAAATCACATAATAGATTCTCATACTGGGTTGAAATGAAGCAAGTGATTTGTTGAAGCAAATATACACCAGTAGATAATTGCATGTCTTCTCAAATGCTTTCCTCTTTGCTTCTCTTTATCTCCAGTATGATTGGTATACAAAGAAGACCTCAGTGGTTGTGGATGTGGTGAAGCGACCCGGAGAGGGTAAGGAATACTGGTCACACTCATGCACTCGTTTCCTCTTTATAGAAATCTTAGATATGTCTATGTGTGTGTGATGTGTCTATTTTACAGATGGCTTTACTGGCATCTACAACTCCCAGTTGTCCCCTAAATGCTGGTCAGCCGATAGCCAGCGTATCATCCTTGCTTGTCCTCAGCGGAGCCGCAAGGTACCGTCAACACCCGGGCGATGGCTTGTAATTGTATACAAGGGTTTGGACTAAGGACATTGTCATAATTTTTCTCTCTCTGTTGAAGGATCTATTGATGGTGGATATAAGCACCGGGAGCGTCACATCTCTGACTTCAAGTGAGTCATTGCCTGCATTTGTTGACCTTGGGTACTGCTCAGGTCTAGACTGTCTTGTTCACTACCATTTGCTGTTGACAGTCTCGAATGGCCAATTTGTTCACCACGCTGTTCTTGTTGGACTGTCTCAAAGTCAAGCTGTGACTCTAACTGTACTCCGATTTGTCTGACAGAGCCTGACTTTGGTAGCTGGTGTCTGCTGACCATGGAGAGAGATCTGATGGTGGTCAGCTGCTCTTCTCCAAACTGTCCCCCGAGACTGGTAGGACTCATCTTTCTCCAAGTCTTCATCGACGCAGCATTTTCTGGGACTTCAATCACAAAGTAAAATCCATTGCTATGTCTTTTCTGTGTCCAGAGAGTGGGTTTCCTTCCACCCAGGGATTCTCAGGAGGACGTGGTCTGGGTAACTCTGGAAGATTCCCAGACGTTGGAAGATATTAATTGGGAGATCTTGACCTTCACCCCTCCTCCAGAGGAAGAAAACAGTCAATACCGTAAGATTTTGATTGACCCAAAGTCCCATATATGAAGTGAACAGAGTGGTTTGGAAACAACTGTCCTTTCACTGCGGCCCAGTACAATAGCATCTCTCTCCACAGCCTACAAATGAACCACACAGTTGAATCAACATCTTTCCGGTCAATCGGCAAAATGTGAAGTTTACTAAGTCTCAAGGTCTTATTACAAATACGTTGAATGTGATCACGTCATCTCGTTAACAAACACTCAACAGCCACCTGTGTTTTTCAGAGTAATGTCTGTAGGACCCGTGAAACAAACGTCAATACTCCCTCTCTTCTGTATTCTAGCCGGCCTTGATTTCGAAGCTTTGCTGATCAAACCAAAGACGGTGAAGGACGGCGAGAAGCTGCCTCTTATTGTGACTCCTCATGGTAGGTTACTCACAGATAAAAGACGCATTAGTTAGATTAGATACTTTTACTCACATGACTAATCACATAAAGGATAAATTTGTGTATTTTATTGATTATATTTTCTTTTGACATAGGGGGTCCTCACTCAGTGATTGTAGCTGACTGGCTCTTGTCTTCCTCTGTGCTGTGCAGGATGGGCTACGCTATATTACTGGGTAAGGTAAAGGTGAAGGTGAACTGTGTCATGTTTGACACCAGCATAAAGGGCAATCCTCCATTCTCAGGCATATGTAATTCGAACTTCTTCTGTACATTTTAAAAGTGAGAAATTATTTTATGGGTCAACTATTCCAGCTAATTGATTGTTAAGGTCTTGCAGTGTGCGCAGGGATTGAACCAATAGCCCTCTGATCCTAGTTGATTTTCTCAAGAAATGTCAGCTTTTAAGAATGTTGGATTATTCTGAATTAATATCCAGCAGTGAAACATAGATGTTGATGCTTGTGGGTTTTGTTTGTTTGTTTGTTTTCAGTGAACTACCGTGGCTCTCTTGGGTACGGCCAGGACAGCATCCTCTCATTGCCCGGCAATGTTGGCACCCAGGATGTCAAAGACGTTCAAGTAAAATCATAAAGAAATGCTGTTTAAAAGAATTGTGTTATTGGTATTTCTACATTTAGTAGTGCTGAGTTGTCACCAAGTCAATTTGTGCCTTTTTTGTCCTTCCTAACCATAATGTTGTCTCACAGTTTGCTCATGTTTTTCCCGCCACCAGTTTGCTGTCGAGAGCGTTCTCAAAGGTGACGAGTTTGACATGCAGAAGGTGGCGGTTGCCGGCGGCTCCCACGGTGGCTTCCTGGCCTGTCATCTAATTGGCCAGTATCCAGGCTTCTACAAGGCCTGTGTGGCTCGCAACCCTGTCGTCAATTTGGCCTCCATGATTGGCAGCACAGACATCCCCGACTGGTACATCCTGACATTCACATTCCCCAACACACACTCCCTACATCTGAACGACTGTGTCAGTAGCGCACAGCTACAAATCTGTGATATATCATCGGCACCACTGACATTCAGCCCGGGAGGCTGACAGCGCGTGAGTGCGATAAAGGTCATGTGTCTTCCTCATTGTCAGGAAAGGAAGTGGTTCTATAACACCAATAAGTGCTACAGGAAAAAAAGATCTCAAAATCATTCAGTGATGTGATCTTTTCTGATATCTGCAGGTGCATGGTCGAGGCCGGCTTCGACTACAGCACAGATTGTCTACCTGAACCTGCAGTGTGGGAACAGATGTTGAACAAGTCCCCGATCAAACACATCACACAGGTACCAGTGTGTGTGTCTCTTGACTGTGTGTGAGGTACTTGGTGTTATTAGTCTATGTATTAACATAACCTGACTCTCCCTCATCTAGGTGCAGACACCAGTATTGCTCACATTGGGGGAAGATGACAAGCGTGTTCCCAACAAACAAGGCATTGAATATTACAGAGCTCTGAAGGCAAGGAAGGTCCCAGTCCGGTAAGCAGCTTGTCTGAGGAGCATGTTTTGTAGGTTTGAAATGCACCACATAACAGCCCATTTATTGTTCATTCATTAACGCTTTGATGTTTTATATTTTTTAGTCTGCTGTGGTACCCAGGGAACAACCACTCCCTCTCCAAGGTGGATGCTGAGTCGGACGGCTTCATGAATATCGCTATGTGGCTAACGCAACATTTGTGTCAGTGATGTTGCTCAGATGATAACATGGCAGTGCACTAATGCTGCTGTCTATCAGGATACTACTGTGTGTGTGTGTGTACGAGAAAATCTGTTCCTGTTCTCAGAACAGTCTGATGCCAAAGCATTCGGAAGTGCTCTCTAACCAGAACTGTACTTGTATTCTCTCTGTGGCTTTTGGTGATTGCCCCATTTCCGCCCAAAAAGTGGACGGGGACTTAACTCTAATGGTTTGCTCTCTAACGCAACTTGAATAAAGTCAGTTTTGTGTCCTGAGAAACACATTTTTATTTTTGCACTACATATAATCAGGTTACAGGGCTTCTCCATGTGCTAGTTGGTTTTATTATTAATAAGGGATTTCATATAATAATCAGTATTTTCTGCTCGTTGTTTTTATTTGAAACAATAATGAACTGGATTTAATTGTAGACATAATACGTCGCACTTAATAAAATGATTGTGAAAATACCACCTGTGACTTGCAAATGTGTCATTTCTGATTCAGTGTCATTTGACTTATTTACATCCGTTCTTACGAAACTGGTGAAGTAGAAGAAGCCATCCAACAGGCCAAAGACGGGGAAAGTCCCCTTTGTCTCCGTCCTTTCTGCTGGTTTGTCTGTGTGTGTGGTCAATATGGGATCATTCTTTTGACTCTTCATATATTCTGATTATGGATGTAATGAAGGACAGTATTGTTCTGGTAAGTTTTTTTTTTTTTTTTTTAATCCACTGAGGTGGCATCAAGGCGTGTATCTGATTCCCCCTCCTGATTTAGCCTGTGTCACATGTTTTGCATCGCCCTGTCGTCCTAACGCTTTTCACTTCTGCATTGGTCTATCCAGTTTCTAGTCCCTGCACAGGTTCAGTTTATCGTTATAATCTGCCCTCAACTGGATTAAAGAGCGCTTTCATCTGGTTCATCAAACCCTCCCGGCTATGGTACGTAACCAACATTCTTTTTTAAAGATGTATATACTCAAACACTTATTTGTAGAACTTTTTCACTCTTGATGTGGCTCGAGCTTCTTCACAACACTCTCGTTAAAGGTTACAAACAATTGAATGCATTAAAATCAGTTGGAGGAAAGAGACGAGGTGATTAAGAATGTAAATACTTTAAAGATAGATCTTATGGAAGGTTTAACGACTTTTCTCAAGGGAATTAATTAGAGGGCCTGTGATACTGTATGTGTAGCAGGTTGAAGCTGCTTTAACTTTAGAACACCTTTGTGGTGTGTGTGTGTGTGTGTGTGTAACACTTTGATGTGGAACATCAGCCACCATGTAGAAGTGTTTCAGATTACATTTCCCTTTCTTTTTTTTTTCTTCTTCAGGCTCTGTTGAAAAACATCCTCATCATCAGTCAGCTCTTTCCATTAGTGATGACCATAAACACCAGTTTGTTCCCATGTGATACTGACGCAAATGTCACCAGCGTTGACTGCAGTGACAGACCACTCAGTGGTGTCCCCTCCATCAAGTCAACCTCCGTCGTGTCACTCGATTTAACTCGGACAAAGATACAGAAAGTGGGGCAGCATGCCTTCTCCGGAGTCCCGAACCTTCGCACCCTGAAAATGATGGATAATTGTCAGCCAGGTCGCCTGAGAGCCGTGACGGACCGCTCCTGCCAGGTGGAGATCCACTCTCACGCCTTCAAGAGCCTCAAAAGGCTTCACTCTCTGTATCTGTCAGGAAACAGCCTCACCTCTATACCCTTGTTACCGGAGAGCTTGCGAGTTCTCGATCTACAGAACAATCGCATCTCCCACATTATCCAACCTCTGCAGACTCCGCATCTGGAAAAGCTCTTGCTCACCAGGAACTGCTTTTACGCGAACCCTTGCCATCAGTCCTTTTACATCAGTGAGACAGTTTTCGCACAGCTACCCAAACTCAAGAATCTTACCTTAGGGTATAACAACTTGACCGCTGTCCCTCAAGGCCTGCCTCCATCACTGGAGAGCCTGGATTTCAGAGAGAATACAATTACAGAGGTCTTAGACGGAGCATTCGCTAATCTGACTATCCTGAAGTCTTTGAATTTACAGTGGAATTGCCAGCGCTGCGACCATGCAGCCAGGCCCTGCTTTCCTTGCCCACAAAACCTCCCCCTTCACCTACATCCAAATTCATTCTACACGGAGAACAGCTCCATCAACTTCCTGAGTTTAAGGGGAAACTCTCTGAGAACATTTCCAGAGGGTCTTTTCCGACCTTTGAAGAGTTTAAAGAGCTTGGACGTGTCCGACAATCTCCTGACGTATGCCATACGCAACGGGACCTTCTTCTCAGAGCTGAAAGGCCTCACCTGGATTAGCCTTATCTATAACTATGAACCGCTGAAGACATTCCCACAGCTGATTCTCTCACCACATATTGGCAACATATCGGGTCTACAATACCTTCTTCTGTCTGGCAACTTTTTCCACACGCTCTCAAAGGGAAGCCTGGAAGTTCTGTCCCAACTTCGACATCTGACTAATTTAGAAATGAGAATGAACTTCATTAGTACTTTTGAGTTGACGGATTTGAGACGGTTACCTTCTCTCGTCCACGTCGACCTCTCCCAAAACATGCTGAATTTCCGTTCATGCTGCTGGAGTCCGTCATCTGAGATTACGCCTGAGCGAAGATGTCAGAGCCAGAACTCCTACGAATCCCACGTCCCACCCTTAATTCTGAGGGACAGAGACGTCACATCTGGAGGCAACACCTGGGAAGCCAGCCGATATAGCATGCTCGAAATGTCGGAGGACAATGTGCCACAATTTCCATCGCTATGGGACTTTGAAGAACATTTTTGCAGATATAATCTGACATTCGATCTGTCTCAGAATGACATCATGTCTCTCACTGAAGCGGTGTTCGCTGGCATGGAAGATGCTGTTTGTTTAGATCTTTCCTTCAATTACATGAGCCAGACATTGGGACAAGGGCAGTTTGCTAGCATGAAGAAATTAGTTTATCTCAATTTGTCATTCAATAGACTCGATCTGTATCGCAGAGAGGCTTTCGGTGAGCTTAGAACGACTCTGAAGGTATTGGACATCAGTAACAACGAGTTTCACTTCAGGATGTCGGGCATGGGCCATCGGTTTGAGTTCCTCCAAAATCTGACAGCCTTGGAAGTCCTAAGTTTGGCGAACAACGGCATCGGGATGCGAATCGATCGGACGCTCATCAGCAGCTCTTTGAAATACCTCTATTTTTACGGGAATCACCTGGACATCATGTGGCAGTCTGATAACAACAGATACACAAAGTTTTTCCAGAACCTGAGCAGCCTCATCTACCTGGACATCTCCAACAACCAGCTGAAGTCAATCGAACCGGACGTGCTGTGCAGCCTCCCGGGAAGCATTCGGTCCCTCAAAATCAGTCACAATCTGCTGAACTATTTCCCGTGGCAGAACATCTCGGCGCTTAGCAATCTACGTCACCTGGACCTAAGTCATAACTACCTGACGTACATGCCTCACAAAGGCATCGAATTTGGAGCCTATTTTTCTCTTTTGGACCTCAGTCACAATCGGTTTAGCATTATTCCTGAGGGCTTCTTCCAAAACGCGATATCATTGCAACATCTCCACCTCAACCACAATCAAATTAAGGAGTTGAACTACCAGTTTCTCCCTGCCCCGTTTAAAAACGGCAGTGCCCTTCAGATACTCACCTTGCATGCCAACCCCTTTAAATGTGACTGCGATACATCTTGGTTTGCAGACTTCCTGCGCACTACTCCGCTGCACATTCCTTATCTCAGCACATATGTACACTGTGAGTACCCAGAGTCCCAACAGGGCCGGAGCGTACTGACGATGGACCAGCATTCCTGCCAGGATATCTACGGTAGCTTAGCCTTCTTCGTCAGCTCTTTCTTAGCTTTGATATTCACTATTCTGCCTCTGCTGAAGCATCTCTATGGTTGGGATCTGTGGTATTGCCTGCAGGTGCTTTGGGCAGGACATAAAGGATACTCCCAGCTGGCTGGCACTGATTCGCAATATCACTACGATGCTTTCGTGGTGTTTGACACCAGCAACTACGCGGTGAGAGATTGGGTCTACAAGGAGCTAACGGTCCATCTGGAGGACTCTGGGCACAGGAAGTTTTGTCTCTGTTTGGAAGAGAGGGATTGGATTCCCGGCGTTTCACGCATTGAGAATCTACACAACGCTGTCCGCAACAGTGTAAAGACAATCTTTGTGCTGTCAAGTGTCGGTGACACCGTGGACGGCGTGATCCGCCAGGCCTTCTTCATGGTTCAGCAGCGGCTCCTGGATGAGAAGGTTTGGCAAATACGTTTTTATGTTTCTACTTTATGCCATGTTTTTTTTTGACAACACAAAACAACTTCAGATTTCCTCCTCACCAGGTGGATGTAGCTGTGCTGGTTCTTTTGGACGAGATGTTTCCCAAACTGAAGTACCTCCAGCTGAGGAAGAGGCTGTGCCGAAAGTCTGTGTTGTCCTGGCCGAAAAACCCGAGGGCTCAACCTCTTTTCTGGAATCGAATAAGAATGGCACTGTCATCAGATAACCTCAAGTTCTACGACAATAACATGAGTGAATTCATATAATCACCTTTTGGCTGCTAATACAAATCACCTGGTAGTTCATTGAGACTTTGTTCTTATAAACTGACAAGTGATCATGCACAAATAAACTTTCATTTCAATGGAATCACTTCTGAGCAAGTGGTGCTGTTTGTACCTTTCTTGCAGGCCTACGTAAGACTCAGTATTTCACTTCTCCTTGGTTACGGGTGAGGAAATGATACTGACGGCATCTGCTGTCCCGGACACAGCAAGCGAAAGTCACCGGTGGTTTCTCAAGAAGGGAAAACTTTGATTGTGCAGGGACACGACTTTGCTTCTAGCTTCAAAAAGCATAGAAAAAAAGAGTAAAGGTGAAGCATACAGATATATTTAAAGCTATAAAATAGATTAAAAACAAGATATAGTCAAACACAACTGCTATATATTATATAATATATTGCTTATCAATCAGCCATTATTATATGTCACTTGTAAGTTATTTGGAAAGTTAATTAGCCAACATTGGCTAACAAATATTCAACAAAAGTTGATGCTTTAAATTTATAACATATTAGACATTATTGTGGAGCTCTTCCTCCCCCTATGTTGCCATGGCTACGGCCTTGTACTGATATAATGTGTGTGCACTGTATTAGAAAGTATTGTTCGTCTTATTCGAGTGAAAGTTTTAAAAACTTTCGAATTCGGGCTCGTGCAGCTGGAAGCACGCACGTGCCACCCCGCTGACTGCTCGTGTAGGTGTATGAAACGAAGCAACCGTCCAATCAGAGCCGCCGCTGCTACCCCCCACGCAGCGGCGGTCGCGCACGCGCCGGCTAGGGAGCGCGCGCCCACGCGGATCCGATGGCAGGCAGGACAGGTCACGAGAGAGCTGAGCCGATGAGATCATGGAGCTGCGCTGAGGTCGGACAGGGTACGTTTAGGATTTGTCGGTGATGGAGAGACGCCTGTCCGGTAAGGCAGAGCAGGGTGTTGTCGTGCACACCCGCACTTCGGTGCACGGCGTGCAACATTATTTAAAACATGTCAAACTATGTGCGTTCAGTTTTGTGCTGCAGATTAATTATTATGTAAGGTACGGAACTCATGTAGCCGTGTGCATATGAGCAAGAAACTAATCCCTCATGCTGTGGTCGTAGTAGAGTTATCGGCGTCTGTCCGGGCTGTGGCCACATGCACAACCATCGTTTTACCTGTGCAACCCGTTAAATACAGCGGTTTCATAGTTTTTATACTGGCAGCATGTTGAGTTTTTTAGTGGGGCTGGTCTGTATAATATGTTATCATGCAGTCCAACGTTAACTGTTGCTATCAGGGCGGTGACTCCAGTCTTTGCATCGCGGCAACAGCTGGCTGCCAGCTCAGAAGTAAGGAGGGAGGCTCGGGGAACGCAACCAAGTCAGATCTTCCCTTCATTTGGACATTTTTTTTGCTGCAAGTTTTGTCTGGCCAGTGTGTGTTGGAAGGGATGGCAGCTGCGTTAAGTTGGCGCGTAACGCACCCATCAAAAACCGATACCTCACTGAATGCAAGTGAGGATGATGATGATAGACAGAGCTTCAGCTGCAGCAAGCTAACATGGTTACAGAGATTGAGATGTTCAGACATGTATCCATGTCAGTTATACACACTTGACCGTTACTGAATCAACAGTTTTAGACCTTTAAATGCAGAGCTGATGAATCCACATGATACGTTGATGGTTCCGTCGCTGGCACGTGACGCTAAATTCATTGTCTCCAACAATGATGGATAAGGGATTGACAGCTATGTTATGACTGACATGCAGATTTAACCAATCTCTCAGTTGTATCCTGTGCAGTGACCACCAGCATCCAATCCTCTTGGATTAGAGGAGGGATTATGATTTGGATTTGCCTCTGAATTGCAGTCAGCCCCCAATATCTGGTCCATCATGGACCGGTTAGAGATGTTCAGCTACTTGTATTGTCGATATTACACCTTGAGGACAAGACACTTTATATTATGGTGTATGATACAGACCCAACCACATGCCCTTGTCTTATTGGGTACATCTACATACAAGTAATGCATCATATTTAAATTAAAGCGTTGAACAGCAGTGCGACTTACTGAATCTGAAATGAAGAAATAACACTGAGCCATGTAACTCTCATAAAGGGAGGAGTTATTGCAGGGTGCTGTTGTGTACTTAATAAATTAAGTGTACTTAATATATTGCCAATTGTATGTATGTATAGTTTATCTTATTATGTGCACACATGGCATGCTGTAAGATTTAGCCTATATTCCAAGTTCCTATTTTTTGTCCTCTAATTTTAGGCAAAGCCAAATGTATGTCTGCAGCCTTGACAAAGTCTGATGATGAGTTTTGCAAGTACTCAAGAGGATTGGTAGTTGCTAAATACTGGTCTTCTAATTGCCTCTGCAGTCTGGAGAAGGCCACAGCCAATTACAGTAGTTTGTCCCTTGTTTCCTCGGAGCTGAGCAGGTATAAAAATCAATGTGCTTCACAAAGAGCTGTCCGTGGTATTGAAATGAGCTTTCCGTGGTTCTGAAACGGACAAGCCGACCGCTCACCCAGTTATTCTCCGTCCGTGAGTGCTAAAAACAGTCGAAGTAACAAAAGATGGCATCGTTGGTCTGATTTGTAGCCGTGGCAACATATTCTTTGATGAAATAGTTCCCGATTTAAACAGTAATTTAGGCAGTGTAAGCAAAGTAGCTCCCATGTCCCAGTTACATACAGTGAGGCTGCTTGTGTTGTTTTCATCTGCTGTGATTTGACGATCTCTTTTTTTTTTTTTCAATGTGTGTCTGACTTTGATTTGTCTAGAATCCACGATGTCCTGCTCTGTAGCGGAAACCAAGAGACGTCTTGTCTGTGTGTCCGGGAGCCCCGTAGCCACTAGTCAATGTGTTCTAATAGGACGAAATAAGACTTTAGCCTCAAGGCCCAAATAATCAGGGATGGACAGGTGAAAACTGGGAGGCCCAAGAGGTGGCCTTCTTTCTACACCTTGTCTTCAACTCTGCTTCTATAAAGGGACATGAAAACATTCACAACTTTAACAGTGTATTCTCAAATATTGTTTTTTGCCATATAAAAAAATGCCTTTAAACATTAGAGCCAAGCCAGCGCAGAGCAAGCTGTCTGCTGGTTCAAAAAGTAGTGCGCACACCGATGTCGGCGCAGCTCAGTCCCGCTTTTCAAGGTCCCCTAAGAAGGGGAAAGGCAAGCAGGCTGTCAGTTCGTCACCAGGCTCCCGCTCAGGGCTGGAACCAGGCTCTGTGTCAGGGGGTTCGCCCGCACCAGCGTCTAAATTGCCTGGAAGTCAAGGGGCGGGGTCGCGGGTAGGGTCGAAGATCAAACCACAGGGTTCCGAAAAAGGAGCATCACACGGCTCGGCGACAGCTCCGGGTGGTAAAACCCTGTCGATGGAAAACATCCAGTCTTTGAGCGCCGCGTATGCAACATCGGGCACAATGTACCCCTGTCAGCAGGATTCCCTGGAACCCTCTGGTAGTTACCCCAAAGGCACCATGACGCTGGGCAGGAGCACCAGCCGCTCCTCCTACAGCGGCCGGACGACAGGTATCGGCAGCAGCCCGAACATCACCACCTCGGGGCTGCACCACCTGACTGACCACTATGGAGAGCAAATCTTACAGGGACTTCCAGGGACCTCCAGTATGCGGCGCCAGTCCGGGAGACATCAACAGGCACTGGATCCGTCCGGTCATGGAGAGGCTCCCCAGTTTGATGTCCAGGCTCAGCTGAGGGAGCTGCGAAGGGAGAACGACAACTTGAGGAGAGAACTGGATGGAGGAAGGGATGGAAGGAAAAGCCCCGGCGTTAACAACGTCAACTTCTGGAGCCCGGATGTGAAGAGAGACAAGGGGATCAGGCGGGAGGAGGGGGCGAGGACTTCAGTTCTGAAGGACCATTACAGGACGAATCAAGATGACGTTCAGGTGAGAAGAAACACGAATGAAAGAATTTGTTTGTATCTTGCTCCATTTCCATTGAAGAAAATCCTCTGACTGAAGCATCTTCATTTCATCTGTGCACCGCCTTAAACGTGCAGCGTTCCGTATTTCTCACAAGAACTTCTTTTAACGGTGAAAAACGTCATTTTTGAAACAAAACTCTTTCATGTGTCCGCTCGCACATCACAAGCAGACGTCCGTGTCAACCTGCTCGTCTCCCCCCCTCCGAATGTCATTCTGTACCTTTTGTTCCCGTCTGCAAGGTTGCACTGAAAGGCAGTTTGTGTCTGTGCCTGTGTTTCCATGGGAACGTGCCTTAGTGGCAGCCATTCCAAGTGTTTGCCAGATTCTAGAGAAGCTCATAACTTCTCCTGGAGGGATGGTGACCAGTCGGTTCGGTGCCACCTCCTCCTGTCGTCTGGCCCAGGCAATATGAGGCATTATCCATCTGTCCGCTGTATATCTGTTCTTTCCCCTGGCTGGCTTCCTTCTGTTTCCTCTCTTGTCTGCCGTCTGTTTCTCCATTCGTCTGTGCAGCAGTACACGTCCTTCACATTATCTCTTGCATCTCTTTCGTCGCTCTTCAAGTATGCAAAAAGTTCCATCGCATCTCGTCACTCACGTCTGACTTCTTCCTCTTGTAACCAAGGAGCCACCTCTGCATTTGTATTTATAGCTTTGTCGTCTCGTTGTCATACAGTGGGAGGACACAGTGACACCCACGCACACACACACACACACACACACACACACACACACACACATGCACACATTTTTTCCGACTTTTTCCGAAAAAAGGGAACGTTTGCAAATGCAACCACATATTTTTTTCCTCATCGCACCTCAAGTCACCGTTTTTCTTTAAAGCTTTACGGTTATTAAATATTTATCGAATCATCTCAACAGAACCTTCATCGTAAAAACTGCACAAAGATCAGCATCAACCTCTGTCACACTCTCGTCTTTAAGAGACAGTAACACAGGAAGACGGGTGCAGCTTTAACCCGCCCCCAGAACGAGTTTCTTTAAAGACAGTCAAAGCGCTTCGATACCGTCTTGCGTCTGTGACATTTGAATGCGTCACGACGATCCGCGTTCCAAGTCTCTGCAGCTGCAGACTTTTCCTGACGTGACCCTTTCTGATAGATGAGTTATTTTTCTGCTTCTTCAGGCAACAGACGTTTTTTTTTTTGTCCCTATGCCGAGGAGGTCGTGTTTAACCTTCGGTTTGTTAGCAGCACAACACAAGGTGTTCGATCCAGGAACTCTTTAAAGGATTATTCTCCATCTATCATTATCTTGTAACTATAATTCTATATGTCCCAGACACACTGTATCACTGGGGGGTTGTTAGTCAGAGGTTTGTGCTCCCAAAGGGCTCTTGAATACAATTATCATTGCATCTGTCTCCTTTACACACACTCCATCTCTCATACCTTCACTTTTATTTCTTCCTTGTCACACACATGAATTCGTCTTCTGACACCTCCTCACCTGCAGATTTATCATCTTATAACCGTACCTAGAGTCCGAATCTGAATACAACCTGTAAATGAATGGTAAGAAAAGTTGTCGAAGCCTCGTCGTGCGTCCTTCTGTTCAAACAGGAAAACAAAGCCTGTTGACGGAATATGAAAGGATGATTATTTATCAGCTGCGCGTCACGCTGAACTCAGCCGTCCTTGAGCACGCTCATGCATTTTAATCAACACCATCTGCAGTGTTTCCAGAAAGTTTTCGGTGCGAGTGAAGGTGATACAGGTGTCAGACGCCCACCTGAGATGATTCAGTACCAGTTCGCTTCCGCTGCTGTCACCAAGAAAGTCCGTTTATTCAAAGCCTGAAGTGAATCATCTGATTTCTGACTAGACGCTCCCTCTCGCTTTAGTTCTCTCTCTCTTCCAAACCAAGTGTGGAAACAGATAAACCTCATGCAGATGACGTTATCTGCTCCCTCTCCTTCATCACCTCTATCCTCCCATCTTCTCCTTTTAACCTGTTTCTGCCCTTTGAGACACTTTACAGAGTTGAGCTTGACAACAGAACTTTGTAATTAGCATAGGGAATGTCACCTTTTCTCTCAGCTGCAATGTCCCCCAGCCATCTGTTTGTTTATGTGTGTGTGTGAGGGCAACTTTTACATATGTACTTGTGTGTTCCGTCTAATGGTGTGTGTGTGTGTGTGAGTGGAGGATCGTCCACCCACTCTTGACTTGATATTCAGCGCTGGCTTGGTGCATCGATTATCCGTGTTCACCCTCGTCTCCCTCCCACACCTCCACTCTGTGTCCTTGGCGCTGTCTACCTTCTGGACTAGAGCAGCTGAGTTATAATATTCCAGGGGAACCTGGTCATATCTTCTTACACTCTCCAGTCTGTGAAGTGATGTACGTGCGTCCCTCTGTGAGTGTTTGCTCGTCCTTGTGTGTCAAACTCATTAGCATTAGTAGATAAGCATATGGTATCTGTATTACACTGCCAAGCAACACGTGATACTGGCAGCGATGTTGAACACATGGGAGACTATTTATGTAACTTATTAAAATGCCGTGTCTATTCTGAGGACACACATTGAGCAAACAAAACCTAAAAAACAAAGGCAAAGCACTTCCCGAGGTTTTTAAATGTTTCTCCGTTATCAGGGATATTTTTGAGAAGAAACACAAGCTGTGGAGGTTTCTACTCTTTATGCTGCTACAGCCAATAAACTGTGCAGAAAATGCAGCAATCAATTGATAAATTCATTATTATAGAATCTAAAATATATAAAATATTTGTAAAGTTGATTTATCAATTGATTATTGAGTGGTACAAATGGCACCTGCACATTTCTATTCTATAGTTGTTCTTATATTGAATGCCGTCACTCAGCATCTCGTCTTTTCCCTATTTAATATTCACCTAACTACAACAAACCAATTTCACTTTTTGTTCCCAGCACAGTGCAACAGATTCTCCTTGTGTTCTGATGTGTAATGTCTCCCCCTACTGGCCAAGGAGTGTAATGATCGGCCAAAGGGTTTACAAACTGAGTAGACTTGAGTGTTTGTATAATGATATTGATATCTGGGTGGTCTGTTTCTTGTTTTCTCTTTGGGCTTTATCAATGTGTTTGTATCTTTTTAATGTCACATCTCTCTCCTTCAGCTTGGGGGAAGCAGAAGGCAAAAGGTCTGTTCCATGCACCATGTATTTTCTATGTGTGTAGTCCGTGTTGACTGTATTTCTGTGTACTTATCAATGTATTTTTCCTTTCTTCATCTGTAGCAGCTTCCGTTAACAGTTGAGGAGCTTCAAGAGGAGCTGAGGGCTCACAGGGAGATGAACAGTCGCCTGCAGCGACAACGTCAGCAAGGGAACTCTGGCTCCAGTCGGGAGCTCCGTATGGACCAGGACCACCGAGGGGGACTCAGCCCTGGCCACAGTCCAAGACAAAGCCCCAGCAATGTCCACAGTCCTGGACCGAAGAACAGCCCGAGAGCTAGCCCATCAAACACCTACAATCCAAGGCAACAGGAAGCTGACATCATCATTCACAGCCCTGGGTATGGCTGTAACTCTGCAACAGGCGCACAGAGAGTCAGCCCCGCCAACACCCTCCAGCCTGGGCCAAGGAACAGCCCAAATCAGCCCCCCAACAGCCCCAATCAAGGTCTGGCGGCAACTCCCAGTGCTAGTTTGGTCCGGCGCTGCAGCCCTTGCCAGGTGCCAGGGTGTGACGGCTTCTCCTCACCCCCTCCTCAGGACCCGTCAGACGAGAATTTCTTCCACCTGCAGACGGAGCACGAGCGGCAGGCCAAGGAGCTGTTCCTGCTCAGGAAAACCATGGAGGACATGGAGATCAGAATTGACTCTCAGAAGCAGACGCTCGGTGTGCGGGATGAGAGTATCCAGAGGCTGCTGGAGATGCTTCAGGGCCAGGGTCAAAACCAGGCACCCTGGGGCCGGGGGCCGAGAACAGGCATCATTACCATGGCAGCACAGGAGGCTGAAGCCCAGCTGGAAAACATGCAAGTGAGAGAGGTGGGTGAGGTGCGTTTCACTTCTTGTTCTAGTGAATGTAATGTGTCATCATATATGGTCTATTTGCATATTCATTGATGAGATTAATCAATAGTGTGTGTGTGTGTGTGTGTGTGTGTGTGTGTGTGTGTGTGTGTGTGTGTGTACACCTATGAGTGTATTATGCAGACTGTGGAAGCAGAGAGCAGCTCAGCAGGTCTTATTAATGGGCCAGATTAGCATACGGGGAGCTAAGCCCGTGTTCAGCCATGCAGTTTTACAATCGGAATCTGTTTGTTGGTGTTTGTACGTTTCCTGTTTGTGCAGATGCTCATATGTCAGGTGCTCATGTGCCAGGTGCACATAGCAGATAGGATGTGGCATTTATTTTGCAGCGTATGGCATGCAAAGCACTTTTTTTGTGAAGTGGAACTGAAAAATGCCCCTTATTGAGTATAATTAAATATTATATATATATATATATATAATATTATTGAATATAAGGAGAATTTTTGCAAGAAAAAACAAGACTTCTTATTTGTTGAGTTCATGTCTGATTCTTAGTCGAGCCTATTCATTTTCCAGAGATTTGATTTCTTTGATTAATAAATAGAAAGTCCCATCCCTGCAGCGAGCGGTGGCTTTGCACAGGTGTGCCTTTATCCGATGCCGGGAGGACTAGCGGTGTACGCTGCTCTGTGCTCCTCACTGCTGCCTCCTGGCTTGTTTATTTTTAACTCCTAAATCTTCTTAGCCCTTAATTTCTCTACCTCCCATTCACCGTGGTCGCGGTGTGTGTCAGTGCACGGCTCCGCTATTGTCTGTGTCATGATGTTCTTGTTTTTCCTGCCCAGGTTTTGTTTGTCTGCCTCTCTGTCTGCTGCGCCCAGTCCGAATGATTGCGTGCGTGCGTGTATTTGTGTACGCGAGCATGCGTGCACATCTGGGGCCTGTCGGCTTAGCATTTCTAGCGAGGACACTCCCTCTCCGGGTTTGCCGGTGGCTGATGGGATATCCAACCCATGCTGGTCACCGTGGTGATTTTATCAGAGGGGAGCGCGGGTCTTCCAGCTCATCTTCATGCGACCACCGCTGTGCATGCGCGTGTGTGTGCATGTGTGTATGCGCGCATTATGTTCGTGACCTAACCATGCTGTGTGTGTAAGAGGTGAGTACCTGTTCACACACACTCTATGTGACGTGCTATTTTTAACAGCTTGACAGCTTAACACATACTATGTGTGCTCGGGAGGAGGGGGTGACTGGTACTGAGAGGTGTGTGGGGAGGTGTTTTTCCAAGGTAGAAAAACAGGCTGTGTTTTTCTGAATAGTAATGTATGATTAATGAGGGAAAACCCTCTGACCGCCCTGATTGAAAAGAGAGGCGATTGTTTTTCTTTGGCTTTTTTTTTTCTTCACCTCTTCTCCTTTAAGCCTCCTCTGAGGTTGAGATGGGGTGAGGAAGTCTGTGTGAATGTGTGTGTGTGTGTTTTGATATATTTGTATATGTGTGTGGTATGTGTGTGTCCGGTATGTGTGAGCGAGACACATGCAAATACATACATTCTGGTTGATTTGCACACTTTGAAGTGTTGCATTCAGTGCCGCACGTAATTCTGGCAGATTTGAAGCCAAAATTAAGACTGCGGCTCCGGAGGAAAGAAACTGATTTGCATAAAGCGTGTGTGGTTCATGTTTATATGTGGAGCTGTTTGTATCGCTATTTGCTTTTTCACACCGTGCACGGTCCATTACATAAGCAAAACTAGACGTGCACATGGAGAGTGCAAACCTCCACAACTGCAACAATCCCACATGTCCAGATATATTCGCAGAAGTATGACAAATATACCTTCAATAAAGGTCCATTTCATATTTCTTGAGGAGTTTTATACGTACTGAAACATGGCCCTTTACCACTACTACTAACCAGCAACCAGCTCTGTGTCTCAACTGTGTCTCAGTTGTTTGTCCAGAAAGCTGCTGGATGTAACAGTGTTGATAGCTTGTACAATAAGCCTCCATCTGACGTCCCCCCTCATTAGTGGTGAGTTGTTGTGTAGTCCTGTTGACACAAAGGCACTCGGAGAGCGTAGATCTCTCCAAGTGCAAATGTAAAGAATAACAATTAATTGAATAAAGGGACGTTTCCACGGCAGACATTTTTACTTGTCAATGCAGGAGAAGCACTAACATTAATGAGGGCTCCATTCCATTAATATCCCCAGTGATCGATATCAGTATGTGAGCAGGCACCAATACCAGAGTAACGCTGCCTTCATTACTGTTGTTAATTCCTGTGTTTTTCATGCTGCTACAAGTAAAAATATCCTCTGAGAAAAATGACTAATATCAGATTCAAAACATTAGACTGTTTGCACTTCATACGTATCTGCACAGTTTATTAACATTCAGTTTGTGGTTGTTGTGCAACTTGAGCGGGGTTGACTGGGGTTCAGTACAAATCAATTATTTGACTCTGAGAACAACCGCGAAGGCCTCCTGCCTTAGTTTAATTGTCAGCGTGGTAATTTAGCTTTACACAGGCGTTGCTGTGAAGCTGGTGCTGCTGCTGCTGCCTCTATTAGGGGGCACTACTCTTTGATCTTTTGATTAGCACCGAAGGAAAACCGGCACAACTGCCTTCTATTACCGCACCCATTACTCCCTTTGAAAGGACCCAGCTTGTTTAGCTTCAGCTGAGATAATAAATGCTCCACATTTTCAGTTTGCCTTTTCTTTTATTTATTCTTTAAATACAGCTATGTGTTGACAGGGGCCCCTCCTGCTGTAATTTGTTGGTATGAAGAGAAATTATTACCTTAAATTTGCATTTCTATTATCTTGATACTGTTTTCAAGTTTTCCTAATGTACACTAATGGACTTTATGAAAGGTTAGGAGACGGATTTAAAAATATAT
This sequence comes from Macroramphosus scolopax, assembly GCA_901007825.1. Classification (NCBI taxonomy): domain Eukaryota; kingdom Metazoa; phylum Chordata; class Actinopteri; order Syngnathiformes; family Centriscidae; genus Macroramphosus; species Macroramphosus scolopax. The sequence continues at coordinate 55,210 of CAAKHC010015267.1, forward strand.
TTGGCTCTTGTATGTAACAATTAGAGAATTAGGGATCAACAGATCAGATCTGCTGTAGTATTTTAACGCTTTCCCTCACGGTTGTACCACCGAGGTCTTACAGGTCATCGCCAGTCTGTGTTTACGTCTGGCAGGTATGCTCATGAGGAGCTTGTATGAATAAAGAGCGTATTCCATCACTCTTTCACCTGTCGATGTACGTTGTCAGGGGATGGTGTGTGTGTGTGTGTGTGTGTGTGTGTGTGTGTGTGTGTGTGTCTGACCCGTTGGCCTGCATGAAAGGGAAGTCTTTGTTTCTGGAGGAGAGATGGAGTGTGATAAATTTTCAAACAACAACCCAGAACTGCAGCAGGATGTCGGCCTTGTTTCAAGGTTT